>SSHR01000613.1:0-16843 GCA_006518225.1 Fusarium neocosmosporiellum | reverse complement strand
AAGTGGGGATGTTGGTACGAGTAACAATTCGTGTTGGTACGATTATCAATACTCATTAGAAATTCCATGATCCCACGATGCAGAAAATGCCAAAACATCAGTCACGCCAGAGGGCTGGTGCTAAAGCTGCTAGTGTCTGCAGAGAAGATTCCGTGAGACGCCGTCTGCAGTGGCGTCGTTGGGTGTCCGATTTGTGTGCGTGATCGTCTAACAAAGTTGGTTCCTGATTCAAGACTCCGGCACTGTGTAGAAACATTATCTGCGCGCTTTGCGCGGGAGACGGACCTGGCGCTAACGAGTCGATCATTTCGATGACAGCCTGCAGGGATTCAATCCTGATTACAAGAGACTGTTGGTCCCAGCCTTGTACTAATGCAGAGACCCCTCAGGGGAAGCATTCCGAGAATCAATTCGTAACAGACCAATGCATCTTGAAGAGTACTGCGGCTCCACATGCTGACCCTCCTGGCCATGTGGAAAGCGGCCGGTTGCTACGCCATCTGAAGTGAATCTTGATTTGAGTGGCATGAGATCGTCAAGAAACAGGGGTTGACACACCCAAGACTGACATGAAGTTTAGTCAGGAAAAGCTAGTTAATCAGAGCGCATCTAAATGGCCTCTTCGAGTCTCTCTTTGGATCATTCAGATCTGGCCAAGCATTGGGCATGAGTCCGTTCCCTCGATTCCGCTTCCCCATCCCTGCAGGCCGCATTACGTTTTTCCCCAGAGTCCAGCCAAACAAAGAGCCGAATCCCGTTGCGCACGGATGTGGCTTTTGCCCCCTCTCTGCCGGGGAAATTATCAGGATGCCGCATTCCCATCTTTGTTGAGGCCGTGCCCGTGATTTCTCTGCTGGAAGGGTCTTGGCGAGTTGAGCTGAAGGTGGTGAAGCTGTCAGATTTGGGACGGGATGAGACTGACTCGCCGTGGAAACCTTGGCACATGGAAGCTGGGGGATCGTCAACTTTACTTTGGCATGGCTCGAAACGAAACTCTGCGCATGGCCATTCAGAAGGGGTTATTTCAGCCCGTCACCCTCGCTAACTCAATGGCGAGGCGTCAACGGAAATAATCATGAACAACACGCGAGAACAAACCGATCAATGCTACGCAGACTAAAAGCACTAAAGCCTGACTCTGGTTTCAGCTCAGCTGTACCAACCAACACTATCCCCGTCTTCTTACTGGCCGTTGACCTCTTGGACAAGAGGATTACTGCCCCGGGCAAAAAACCCAAGCATAATTGCGAGGGATTATCCCCTGTGGTGCACTCATCGATTCAGATGTAGGCGAGTCAGTCAGTCCCCCCTGCCATCTTACCTCGGCACTGAGAAAACGCGCAGCAGCATTTACCGTAGTATCCTTGTGGTTCCCTTCCGCACAAGGATGTCCTCGTTGCGGCATATGCGGACCAACGTCTACGTATTGACGCTGGACCAACACTGGGTTACAACCTTGCGGCTACCTCCTCTTTGACGGTTATGCTGCCGTTTTCGCTCGAATACGGCGGATTTCCTGCGTTGGTTGTGAACAGCAGACTAGCATGCGATGCTTAACCTGTCTCAGATATTGAGCTAGGGAATTTCATGCCTTCTTGACCCTGTTTACTCTGTAGTTTATATACGGCTGCTCTCATGACCGATTTCTCTCTCGTCTATCTCAGCCTCCTCACTCCCCTTGCTTTTTGTCGATCATCGACGCACCCTCTTGATTAATTAATCTATCTGTCCCCGGTGCAACCCTCTTCACATTGCTGACCGCTGCGGCTCTTGCATCTCCTGAGCAGTAGCGCCATGCAGCTCGATCGCCGCCTTTTGCTGGGTGGTCTCGTCGCCTTCCACCACGTGGCGGCCCAGACCGTTGTCGTCGATGGCGAGACAGTCGGTGCGTATCTTTCGATGCAAATATCAAGTTGCATGTCCCCAAATTTTGGCTTGCGCGATGGCTGATTAGTTCTTGCAGATGCTAATGAGGATAATGTTTGTGAGGCAGGCGAGGTTGTCGAGGGTGACTATCTCCCCGAGGAGAAGACCCAATTGACTGATGCCGCCCTGTCAAAACTCACCGAGCTCGAGCTCACTGATGCTTCCCTCCTCGCCTTTGCTGACGGTTCGGAGGCTCCTTCTCAGAAGTGCAAGACCTTTCCCGGCGAGGCGCACTGGCCTGGCGACGTCAGCTGGCGTGTGCTCGATCTCGTTACTCGAGGTGCCGTTATTAAGAATATTCCCATTGCGGCTCCGTGTTACAACGACTATGGTGTCTACGACAAGGCTCGATGCAGCGAGGTTATTGAGCAATGGGGAAACTCGTCCCTGCAGTGGGTAACCCCAGCCTCTTGTTGTTGGTATTGTTGGTATCAATGTATCAATGACGCCTCCAAGAGGAGTCATCGGAACCCCCCCAGCCTCATATCCCCCGAATCCAGTTACTGACACATGTCTCAGCATAAAAGACCCGACCTCCGTCATGTCTCCTCTGTATGAAGGTCTCACATGCCCGCCCAGCGATGACCCTAGCGGCCAATGCACTCTGGGAGGTTACCCAATCTACTCAGTTGACGCTCGCAGCGTCGCTCACATTCAGCTGGCCGTCAACTTTGCTCGCTCTAACAACATTCGACTGGTCATCAAGAACACTGGTCATGACTTTAACGGCCGCTCTGCTGGTGCTGGTGCCCTCTCCGTTTGGACTCATCGCTTCAAGACCATCGAGTTCCTTGAGGAGCGCAAGACGTCGTCCTACTGTGGCCCAGCCTTGAAGGTCGGTGCTGGAGTCGTTGGTGCTGAGCTGTATGAAGCTGCTGAGAAGTATGGTGTCACCGCTGTGGGAGGCGAGGGCCTTAGTGTCGGTTATGCTGGCGGATACCTAGCTGGTGGCGGACACTCGCCCCTGTCGCCTCTTTATGGCATGGGAGCGGATCAAGTGAGTAAATTGCGTCGGCGATTAAGCCCTGGTTGATGTCTGACGGCTCGATAGGTCCTTAGCATTGAAGTTGTCACTGCTGACGGTCGCTTCATCACCGCCAATGAGGAGCAAAACACCGATCTGTTCTGGGCTCTCAGAGGTGGCGGCGGCAGCACTTATGGTGTTGTCACTTCTTACACCGTCAAGGTGTACCCGAAGATCAAGGCTGCTGTCATGTCATTCAACTTCAGCAGCGCCGACACCTCCTATGACACTTTCTGGCTTGCTGTTCGAGCTTACTGGGAACTCATCCCAACCTTTAACGACGCCGGAAACTACGAGTACTGGAACATCTGGCACACCGACCCCGAGACTCTGACCTTTAATATGGTCCCTTGGTTCGCTCCTCGCATGGATCTGGCTGAACTCAAGGCTCTGACTAAGCCCCTCTTTGATAAGTGGGAGGAACTCGGCATCAAGTTTGAAGTTACTGAGTCGGAGTATGATAGTTACTATCCTGCTTGGAAGGCAGGTTTCCCTCGTGAAGTTATCGGAGGAGCTGCCTCAAAGACAGCAGGGCGTCTCTTCCCTAGGTAGGTTTCGCTCCCTTCCCTCAAAACTTCACTTCTAACGTGACCATCTTCTAATACTCCACAGGGAAAACTTGGTTGAAAAGTTCGACGCCACCTTTGCCGCCCTCAAGAGCGTGTGCGACAAGGGCGGGCAGATTATCGGCTTTGGCATCGCTGGTGGCCCGGGACCTTACCCTGACAACGCTGTCAACCCTGCCTGGCGAGGATCTGCCATGTGGGCTATCGCCGTCATCAATTGGCCCGAAGATAGCTCTCGGGAAGTTGCGGCCCAGGAGAGTAAGAAGCTGACAGAGGACTGGATGAAGCCTTGGCGAGAGGTTGCCCCCAGCAGTGGTGCGTACGCTTCAGAAGCTGACGTGACAGAGCCCGATTTCCACCAGTCTTTTTACGGAACTGAGAAGTATGAAAGACTTCTTGGTATCAAGGATAAGGTTGATCCAACTGGTCTCTTCTACGCGCATGAGGGCGTTGGCAGCGATCGCTGGTATGTCACCGGTCAGCTCGACGGACTTCCGACGCAGAATGGGCAGCTCTGCAGGGTTTGAGATGTTTAAAGGTATAGAGCAAGGTTATCGCCTTGAATATCGTAACATAACCTCAGGGGAGGTCAAGCAACGGGGATTCCCCGGCTCGTTGGGATAGAGAGTCACCGAAATAAAAATAAAACCAGAAAGATTACTTTGGCAGCCTCGTGCATTCCCAATTGTGTATACATTTCACCAAACATGACGTTGCAAGAGATTAGCCAATGATGCACCAAAAGATTGCGAACACCACCCTACTCCGTGTGGACACTAACAACCACGGCCACCCTATGGTCGCGTACCCCGGTAGGTAGACCAGCGAGTTTCATCGCTTTCATAGGCTTCCCTTTCATCCCTTTAGGAGGGTGTTTGGTGAACAGCAGTTTGCAAGAAAACCAACAAGCGCGTATTATAACTCATTTCGAAGTCCTTCAACCCTTTACTCGGCCAGCACGAATGTCGACAAGTGGGTCAATGGAATGAAGACCAGGAGTGCTGTATGTCACCGCTTTTGTAGCCCTACAGTCGCAGCAAGGCTGTAAGGCGCTGGGAGATTGGGGGGAACTATAGCTAGCCTTATGGAAAGGAGACATTGAAAAGCAAGAGTGTAGATGCATCATCAATGACGACTGCGCAATTAGAAAGCATGCAAGCAGCCTTTAGCTAAGAGTCTTGGCAAGAACAGTGCTCCAAGCTTTCAAGTCAAGTTTGTACATGTGTTCGGAAAAGATCAGACAGACACATTGTGTGGTTGGCGCCCTTGAAACAGAGTTCCGCAAGTTCCACAAGCTTCAGTAGATGAGAAGCAAGATCTTTGATGAGAGTTCTTGTCCAAGTATTAAACACTTATTCTCTCGTGGTAAGCAATTCAGCCAAGAGACTCGGTCCCGAACCTGTTCTACACCCTTTCACCAAATCCAGCCGATCGGGGTCGGTCTCGACTTAGAGTGCTTATGTATGGGGGCCACACTCCCATTAACCAAACAGAACTCAGCGCGTCGCTGAGCTTAAGTTGCATGATCGCCACCGACCAGCCAAAATGGGAAGGCCGGTTGGGTCGATCACCATCATCCCCAGTGGAGGGCAAGCAGGTTGTAGCTTCAATGTTGTCTGGAAGACCCCAGAAGGAGTCTGGGTAGTGTGTAGCATTTCAATCAAGTGATGTTGAAAGTATGGTCCTTTGACCATATCTACTCTCCCCTGTCAACTCGAAACTCCTCGGACTTTCAGTTCAATGATCTGATCGCCAACTTCCCCAAGCAATCTCCTCTGCCCCTTTCCCCTTTCGTGGCGCCTCTTAGCGTGGCCAGCTGACTCCCCAGCACTCGGAACCCCACGACGTGGCGGCACCAGATTGACCAACGGCGCAGTGGCGGCCGACATCTCGGGGACCGCTAGCAAACGCCGTGTAAGGCCCGGGAAACGGTCCCCGAGTGTGGCCGAGATCAATAGCTGAGGCCCTTGCAGCACCGCCGCCACGAGCCAAGTTTCTTTCGTGGCTGGAAAGGTGGTTCCTATTGAGAAAGCTGTTACCCCTCTTATTCTTGAGAACAATAGATAGAAACTTGTCTCTAAGGGAGCGTTACTTGGAGCATTCGTAAAGTATATAGTGTTCCCTTTGCCAGGTCCTTACATAGTGGCAACCCTCCATCTCTCCCGCCACACTTGCCCTTATCTGAACATCAAATATGCGTCACCTGACAGAGATTGCTTTACGTGGCAGTGACATTCTATAGTTCAGTGCCAACACTCAATCAAGCAAGTTTCTTTCAACCCTCTTTCAACGTTGTCCCGCAGTTCTTGGTGCCGTCCAACCCGGTAGCGCGTTCCGGGCCTTCAAAGTTGGATGCACCGTTGAGTCTAGCCACAAGCCTCCTCAGCGATGGCGCCTGTACCTGAAAGTCGGTTCAACCCTAACGCTACATCCCGCAAATCAACGTCGTAGATTGCCGAAAGAGGCTTGCTAGCTGCCACGAAGCATCAGTATGAGATCACGGTGTACAGTTGGCTTGCCCCTGGCCTCTAGCGGTTCAGATGCGATCCGAGAACTAGCTATTGAACGCCAACTGGCATCGGCTTGTCAATTTATGGAGGGAACAGAAGCTTGAGGCCCAATAGCTTGGTATGGGTTGTCGATCTGAGTCTCGGCCCCTCGGACTTGCCTGCAGGGCTGAAAGCAGTGTGAGCGATCTGAGCGAGGGATAGAAGAGATGGAAGCTATATAATCCCTCGTTTTTACCAGGTCGATTGCTTTGCTTGTCTGGTGACTCGACACTGTCTTTGGCACCACATTCGCTTCTTCTACCTCCCTGTCAATCGCTCATCATGAAGTTCATATCCGCTCTCGGAGGACTCCTCCTCCTCGGCAGCGTCTCCGCTTCGCCAGTTGCCGACGACTCTAGTCTGCAAGGTCAGTACCGAGACAAGCACCTACATCCAAGACATGGCTAACCTTTGCAGCACGCGGCAAGTGTCAGTACAAGGACAAGACCTGCTGCGCCCCTGACAAGGACGCCATCGCCGACTACGGGCGCACCGGCTACTACCCTTATCGCCAGACCATCTACGTCAAGGCGCACAAGAGCATCCAAGCTGCCATCAACAAGGCCCATGCCGGCGACAAGATCGTTGTTGCTGCCGGCATCTACGCCGAGCAAATCACCATCAGCAAGGATGGCATCGAGCTCGTCGGCAAGAAGGGCGCCGTCATTGTCCCCCCCAAGAAGTTCAAGAAGAACACTTGCTCCGGCCTGAGCGGCCCCAAGACTGAGGCTGGTATCTGCATCACTGGCCGTGGTGTCCAGTTGGAGAAGTTCATCACCGAGCACCGCAGGGTCCTCGGTGTCAAGACCAAGACTCAGGATGTCTCGGTGAGTGGCTTTGAGGTCCGCAAGTTCTCGGGCCTCAACATCGCCGTCGTGGGCTGCAAGAACACCCGCATCACCGGCAACACTCTCACCGGCGGCGGCAAGTATGGTGCTCTTACTGCCGGCTCGGTCAAGACCTTGGTTCAACGTAACAAGGTCTCCAACTCCGGGCTTGGACCCATTGCTATCTGCATGGACAACTTCTCCGACGTCCTCGTCAAGGACAACAATGTCGCCAACCACAACGTCGGTCTTTGCGTCCAGACCGACGGTGCTGATGTTCAGTACAACAAGGTCACGCAGAGCTGCGTCGGCATCTTTGCTGATCCCGGAACCAAGAACGCCAAGATCCGTCACAACTATGTCGGCCCTTCGAACCCTAAGTGTGATGGTGCTGCAGGAATCATCCTCGACGGCACCATCGGAATCAAGGTCACCGACAACGTCGTTGAGGGCCAACACAAGAACCAGGCTGCCACAGCCCTCGTCCTCGTCGATGACCCTTGCGTCCAGACTGGTCCGAACGTTCAGCTTGCTTGCCTGAAGCTCAAGAAGCCAGCCATCGCCTCCAACAATATCTTCATGCGCAACACCTTCCGCGACAACGACTTGGATATCTTCACCAACACTACCGGCAAGGGCAACGTGTTCAAGTGCAACAACTGCAAGACCTCGTTCCCTATTTTCGATCAGTGCAAGCTGTAAAAGCGCAACAAAGAGGAACAGGATGGAGATGCCTGGGAGGACTGTTGTACAAAGATTGACATGACGTGTCGTTCTCGGTAAAAAGTGTATACATAGCATAATTGAAGAACTTGAGTCTTTGTAATCAGTCTAAGCTCTATCATCATGTGTTTCCCCAATGATCAAGTGACTTGTTCCAACCGTTGCGCTGAGAGCTGGTGACAGGCCAGGCAAGACTTGCGACGCGTGGCTGAGATCCAGGTCGGCCTCAGGATGCATGCATCTATGTTCAGGGCCAATATAAAGTCGAGACCGCAAGTAGCCGCCCTCAGCGAAGCCAGAAAAATACAACCAACATCATCGCCAAGTTCAAACTCCCGGCCGCTCCGAGCTATTGCTCATTGGTAGAGGCGACTAAAAGTAAGCATAGCCATATGAGACGTCGCATCTTCCTCGACGTTACGTTGTAAATCCGGGCGGCATACGGGATCTTATCCACAGGTCATCTTATGTCATCTCGAGGATGGACAACATCGTGTCATACGATCTGCAGCTGACCGATCTCCGTAGGCCATGCATTATCACCCCTGATTGGCTTCCCATGATTCTCCGACGGCCATACGAACAACGATCTGCATTTCCGACTCCACAAAACCTCGTTTAAGTCCCGTAGGATCGCCCATCGGTCGGGGATTTTTGAAACAGATTCATCTGGGGACGGATTTAGCTGGACCGCCACTTTCAACCAGTCTCGTGGTTCATGTCCTTTGCTGGCAGACGATTCGTACATAGCATTGCTCGTAAGGGTGCACAAGTCACTGTGCGTCAGATGGACCTGGGGGGTATGGCGGCACGTTGAGCCTCCTTTGGGCATGGGTGCCTTGACTATGCAAAGCGCGGGATGCTATTATTAGTTGTAAGTCGTACAGCATGTATATTCGAAAACATCACAGCCACGACGTCAGCTGAATATATAAGGAAGCCTACAGACCTTAAGGATTGGGTCTTCATTCCAACGAGCTCATCAGTCACACTGCACCACAAGCCAACCACCACCTAATCTCGACGCCTCAACTTCAACCTTTCACCACTCTGCTCACCAAACAACCCACCACCATCATGCATTTCACAAGCATCATCACCGGAGCTGCCGCTCTTTTCGCCTCAACCTCCATGGCCCAGCCAACTGCCCGACAGGCTCCCGTGGCCTACGCCAACGTCATGATCTACAACTCTGCCCAGAACAGCCAGGAGCCTGTCAGAATCCCCTTTGGCCAGCTCACCAACCTGGACCAGTATAAGGTCACCAAGCTTGCGCTCGTGGGTCTCAGCGTTCACATTCCCGATATTCCTTCTCCCGATGTCAAGGACGTCGTCTGCCAGCGCTACAAGGACAAGTACGGTGTCCAGCTTGGCAGCACCGAGTTCACGTACGAGAACCCTGCTCTCATCAGCACCAACCCTGTTGAGTTTGGCTACGTCTTGTGCTACGTTAGGGGCAAGTCTGCTTAAACATGTCGAAGAGGGGTGGCTAGATGGTTCGATGTCGGGTATTAGACGGGATAGGCAACATATGAGGAAGGAACATGGTTGGAATCGTATTATGCTGGATCGTTCTGATGGATTGATTGAGATTTTCTCTTAGAGTAAATTGTTTATAGATTTCTAATTGCATGCGCCAGATTTAAATTTAGATGCCCCCTCCACAGTGGAGGAATATATTCAAGCAGGTATTAAAAACCCAAAACACGTTCTTATAAGAAGCTCCAGCGTGTTCTAATACCATTGTTCGCCTCCTTGCTATGGCTCCAGTTACAGTTCATTAGGTCAACCGCGGGAACCAGTCGTCGAAAAGGCTCGCAATGTATAATTTCCATCGCGCACTATAGTGTTATGCACAGAGAAATTAACCTATAATAAGAGCACAAAGAATAATTACATTCGATATAGGTAGCATAAGGATTAAAGGTAACAGGACACAACGCTTTACATTGTAGCAATCTAGTAAGATTAGGTGATTGTCCTGCTCTTTCACCAACAATGAGAAGCCATATATCCGTAGATATCAAGATCTATGACGAAGTAAGAAGCGGCGATCGGCAGCCCAGCCCAGCCCACTAAATTTTAGCTCTCAGGGCTGAATGTGGCGTTTTACTCGCAGGCGAACATCAATGAATGAATGATCGAGACCGATCTCAAGAAGAAACGACTGCTGTGTATTTCTGCAGAAAGCTGCTTAAGATATCAGTTCCTACTTTGCAAGTTTACGGTCTAAAAAGGCCTTTATCTCTCATAGCTCAATCGCCCCTACTGACGTCTACTGCTTAGCTTTTCTGGGGATTGATGACGATCAGCACCTAGCTAACAGCCTGTTGGTGCATGCGGGAGCGCAATAAAAGCCACTATCAATCACCACGCCAAGTCAATAGACTGCTGCTAGTTTGGCGCATGTTGGCCCGACTTCCGGACCAGAAAAAGAAAGACGCGAAAAGGGGTGGATAAGAGGCATCGCCCACGCTCTAGTCTGCCTTTCGCTCCCGCATTCCTGTCGTTCCCCGAAACCCCGTCATTCGCTTGTTATCATGGTTTCCACTCGACTCCTCACCAGCACCCTGGCCCTGCTAGCTGCCAGTGGTATCAATGCTGGAAGATGCCGCCCTTCCACCATCTCCACGCTGTCGACGGTTGTCTCCAAGACCACCTCTGCTGGTTCTGCCAGTGAGACGTCCACCGTGTCTGTGGCTACGTCATCCGAGACCGCTTCTTCAACCGAAACCGTCTCAGTCGACACTTCGTTGACTTCTACCCTCACCGAGACGGTCTCGACTGATTCCTCCGTCGCTGGGTCTACAACCACCACCGCTTCCACTGAGACCTCTGAGGCCTCGTCAACCGAGTCTACCACGACGTCGGCCTCCCCCACGACACAGCCTCCGATCCGTGAGTGCGACGACGACCTCGACTGTCAGTCCCTGTTCGGGACACTCAAGCCTTCTTGCAACGCTCAGGGCTTCTGCGAGTTTCGGTGCCTGACCAACGCCCACTGCAATGATCCCACGCTTGTCTGCAACACTGACACGGGTGTTTGCGAGGCTGGCCCGCAGGACGAGTGTACCACCGATGCGGACTGCGACGGAGCCACGCCCTTCTACAGGGGCGACATCTGCACCGCCAGTGACCCGAATGGTAACTAGTGCCACGCTTTTCTATGATGCTGGCACTTGCGTTGGCCAAGATGTTGACGAGGATGACTTGCGCTTGCTCGTTATAAGGACTACATACATGCGGAACTGTTTGCTGCCATTGACTGATCTGTTCGAAGGTGAAGGGGGCGTGGGTTACTTAATAATATAACTTGTTCATAATTAAATCATAAGAAATAGTAACCGTGATATGCTACTACTGAAGATCCAGGGCTTTATATGTTGATTATGTTTATTATACTCCGTACTAATATTAGAGCGGTGGAGTGGCTGGGTATACTTCCCGATCTTAAAGCAGCTCGGTTACAAGAAGGGAAGAGATCTTAAGTATACAACCGCTAGGAATTTTAAAAGCGAGCCATTTACATCTATAGCCAGGCTATTCTCTTAACGTGTTACCTCGCGTCTGGGATCAAACGATGCGAACTGCGACTCAGGACTAAAAAGGCAGGCTCTCCTTAAGCGACGGAGTTAAATAGCTCGGCGTGGGCAACCTGTTGTATTACGACAACAACCAAGATCATGCTTCACAAGGCAGCAATCCATCTGGTTTAGGTCACTATCTTGCTCCTTCACCAGCGATTAGAAGCCATAACACCAAGGTCTATCACAAAGCAAACTATCTGAACTGCACTAATGCTAAATTACTGTAATTCCCCGGCTCAATCCGAGGAGAAGACATTCAGCACCCCCATCAATCGACCCTAACCATGCTAAGGAGAAACCACTTCTAATGACATGCCCATCTGGTTTGGGCCACTTTCACATCTGATAGGGTCTCTTCGTCCGGGTCTATGGATCGTTTTGGCTGATTACGGAGCCATTGCCAACCGCCTCGCAAATGAATCCGCCGGTTGTGTGATCCGCCGTTAATAAATTAATTTCCACAATATAATCCTGAAAATGCCTCAGCTATGGTCCCAGATTCATTGATTTACTCTTGCAAAAACTTCTTTTCTTCAAGCAAGAAGACCAACGTAGGTCGCAGCTGGTCCAACAAGTGGCTGCCCAAGCAATGCACCAAGAAAAGCTAAGACAAGCACATAAGACCGATTCCTTACGGGGTCCAGCCAATGCTTTCTTAAAACGAGTCGATAGCTATATAAATAAGAGAAAAATATTTTTTAACATAATAGAGGAATTATGCTTAATACCTCTTATATATTACGCAATGCAGCAGAGGTTCTCCGACGCTGAGTATTTGACGCCGGTGGGATGGTAGACAGGGCGGAACCCAGATTCTGGGCTCGGCAAGACGAGACGATCAGGTGTCGCTTTGGGACATATCTTCATTGGAAAGATATTGCTTGGGGAAATTCTACACGTCGTGATACTAAAACCAATTCGAGACGTCAACAGCTCTGGCAGACTTCAACAAGAATGCCGTCTTGAACCAACCACCGAGTTCATTGTTTAGGTGGCGATGAACTAAGTCTTGCGATGGCAATACTAGATACTTGATGATAATCTGATTAAGGGGGGACTATTTGGATTCTATCAGTAGCCGACTGTCGGACGCTGGTCACACTTGGTGACATCGCTCTAAAGAAGCTTCGTGAAGCGGACAAGTTCAATGTCACCGCCATCTAACGCGCTGGATCTACCTCGACATTCCCCGCCAATGTCAAGATTATCGACGTCGACTACTTATCCCTTGGATCGCTCAAGTCAGCCTTTGAAGGCCAAGATGCAGTCATTTCACTTGCCCCAACCTTCGCAGCAGATGGCCAGAAGGCTTTTGTCGATGCCGCCGTTGAGACCGGCGTCTCTCGCTTCATCCCCTCGGAGTTCAGCGCCAGCCTCGCCAACCCCAACGCCCGTCCCCTTGGGCGTATCAGCCCTCGACACCGCTGCTGAAGCCATTATCTCGGCTCTGGGTCACTTGGGGGGGCTAAGAATCGCTCTGTTCATGTCCACAGCCTCGTGACAACCCAGAACCGTCTGCTTGCACTAGCCAAGGAAGTGGCCCCTAAGAAATCGTGGGACACGATCGACTTCAAACTCGACGACTTGACTGCTAAGTCTGATAAGAGATTGGCGAGAGGGATCACCGACTTCGCGACATTCGTTCCGTATATCCTCCTCGCCATCTTTGATCCTGCCTTTGGCGCTTGTTATGAGAAGATCGATAATGAACTCTCGGGGATCGAGGAGGCATCGGAAGAGAGCATCAGGGAAATTATCCGGGCCATGTTGAAGCATTGATCTGAGCAGAATGAATTCGCAGCATGCGTGATCTGCTTACAGATCTGGCCAAGAGTCGCTATCCATCAATTACCTCGGCCTCCATCTTCCTCCATTGTGTACATATAAGGTCCCGGATAAGTACCTTAACACCCCTGCCAAACCACCGAAGCCAGAGTTTTGGCCCTTTGATTTAAGATCGTCGAGAAGAAGAACTAAGAGTGCGTCAGCGGTAGTCACTCCTGGACTTTAAAAGTTTTACTTACATAGCATGAACTCCGAAAATTCACCAGAGCCAATAAGTTGATGGATCTTGACGCCCATTTGGCCGTGGGCTGGCTTTAGTAACTGCTTGAGAATTGTTCTCGGTTTGACGACTGAGAGGGTGTTCATGACTGCAGTTGCTGCTATCTGGGTCGCGATGCCTGGCATTTGTCGGATGTAACCAGAACGGTCCTGCTGATCGAGGGATTTCAAAGGTGTTAAAGAATTGAGATTGAAGCTTATGCTATATTGATGAGAGAGAAGTACTGTCGGATGTCTTGCTGCCGATGAATTGGAGTATATAAGAGCAGAAGCCACAACTTCTCGGGTATTTGTAAGCACCAAGCTTTCGGATAACGTCAGCTGGTAAATAAATAGTAGAGATCATCTAGTAAGCAAGCGAGGTCATGATTCGGACGCCCTGGCGGGGCTGGCGAGCGCGAACTGGGACTGGGGCTGGATTTCTTTGAATGACATGGTTTCATAGTCTCCTTCCGTTCCATCCCGTTTGATGCTACGCTTGATTTATGCTAGAAGCCGCTCTTTGATGAAAAACTCCCTGTCTTTCCACGTGTTGGGTTTCTAAAATGAGGACGTCTACATATTTGTCAGACCGTCTTTGCGAGTGGTGCTATTGTCACAGTTGCTAACATAAGGCTTTGATGAGTATTTTAAGGGCAACGGGACATTGCTGAAGCCAGATTTAAAGTAAACATATATAACCATTAATATACACCTGGTACATTCTCGTAGACTCGGATTGGAACTTGGAAAGAATCCTCATTTGGGAATCCTGCAGCAGTCGACCTTTGAGTGTTACGCTTGTGTAGTACATCTAACGAGAGATCTTGTGACGGAAATTGCATTAAATAAAAACACCTATCTAATTCTCTCAATCAGCAGTCTTGCTTTGCATTTTCACAATGGAGACCTTTCCGTTACAAAAGCGTAATTCCTCAGTGGCTCGTGTTCGTGCGATTTGAAGCAGCAGCAGCGACCTCCTCGTCTGGCGACAGAATATATGGAATAGGGCCCACTGGCACAATGACCTCTTACAAAATGATCAGCATCTCATCTCCTACTACAGAAATACCATGTACCCACAGAAGGATTAATCATCACATGGCTTTCGAAATAGTGCCTCTTGGTGTGATTGAAATTCGTCGTCGTCTTGAACGCGTCGTGGTTCCAGTACAGGTATCTCAGCCACTTGTGAATAGCTGGATATCCGCTACGGATATCTCTGATGTTGCATTTGAAGTGCTGCACGTATACCGGATCGAACCGAACAATTGTAACGTAGAGTCGGACATCCGTCTTAGTCATCTGTTCGCCGAAATAATATGGCCCATCGTGAGAAGCGAGATGGAGTTCGGCACGGTCGAGGTGGGCGAAAAGGGCGTTCAAGGCTTTCTCGTATGCGTCTTGAGTTCTAGCAAAGGTGAGTTGGTGGAATACAGCGGACCACTGGGAGATTTAAGTTACTCGTTCAAAAATTAACAGGGCACTTACTAGACGCCATTGTTTATGTTATGGTAGTGCCAGTCGTTGTGCTCATCGATCCTCGAATGCAACGATTCTGGGTATAAATCGAGGGCTGGCCTACGGTACTTCGGGTCAACAAGCTCATCAAACGCCATACTAAATATCCGGATGATCTCGCTACTTTCGTTGTTGACAATTTGGTCGGTCTTCTTGTCCCACAGGACTGGCACCGTCCATCGGTCATCATAGCCGGGGCTGGACTTTTCGTAAAGCTCCGCGAGTCTTGTGACGTCTTTGTGGAGGGGATCGGGAACGAAATTTTCCTCTGGTACTGCCTCCTGTGCGGTCGGGAAACGCCAGCCCGTCTCAATGGGCCATCTGACTCGCCATACCGATTTCAGTCACATGTCGCCAAAGTTCCTAAGCCGCCCCTGAATTGGACGAAGCAGACATACCTGTAATGGACTACGCTGAACGAAATCAAGTTCTCCAGGCCCTTCAACTTCCGCACAATCAAAGTCCAGTGTGCTAGAGATGAATCAGCCTTTCTTGTCCGAAGTTGCGTATTCCTTGGATAACCAACCCCAGGGACAAGCATATGATACATAGAGGTGGTATCTCCCAGCTTCAGGCTGAAACTTGGATCCCGGCTCTGACGAGAGCTGGCCACAGAACTGTGTAGGCGGGCGGATAAAATGTCCTCCTTTATCAAAGCCTCCTTTCGGACCAAATGGGTTCGACTGGTCAGACTGGAAAGAAGACAGGAGATGAGCAAAAAGTGTTATGTGTAGGTGGTTAGCTAACGGCTACGTACCATTGTTTGCGTTGATAAATGGGCAATCTAGTGTGAGGGCAAGGTCATAGAGTCAACCAGAAGGGAGATTGAGGTCCTCGCAATAAGCAGCGGCAAGTCATGATAGTAAAATCGGGGGTCAAAACAGAACGAACGCTTTAGGGTGCGCCACCTTAAAACCCGATTTTACATAGTTTTAAAATAAAAATAAATAAAGAAATAAAATAGCTAGAATAAAGAAAAAATAGGACTGTATAAATAAATGATAAATAAATATTATATATTTTTTCTAGATTTTTTAAATAAATATTCTTAGTGGTATATATTTTTAAAGAAATACTAAATTTTTAAAATTTTAAGCGCTATAGGTTAGTGGTCTCTATAGTGGGAATATAGAAGCCTTAGCGCTAAAAATACCGTATGAAAGCTTTTTTATAGCGCTTATTTAAACTTAAAATTATATCTTATTTCTTTAAGCCTTTATATTTATATCTTAAAGATAAAATAAAATTCTTTTAAAAATATTAGCTAAAGTTATTTTATTTCTAGTCTTATAAGTATTTTTTAAACTATTTTTATTTAGCTTCTATACTTATTTATTTATGTTTTTATAAAGTAGATTTTAGTGGGTTTTACGTGGCGCACTGTGATGTGTTCGTTGTGTTTTGGACCTAAATTTTATCAAGGCGCAGATCCATGGAATTAGCTTGGGGTGGGAGGTATTTGGGGGTACAAGGGATCACTGGGGCCGTCGGGCCGACCCCGCAATAGACCGGGTCATGGCGGTGCCGAACCGCGGTTATCTGAAACTGGGTCGCTAGAGCATTTGCGGCATTATGCCTCCACGATGACGAAATGCCGCGCGCGCGGCCACGCATGGAGATTATCTAGTCTATCAATTAGCTGAAGTAAGGCTTGGTAAGACATGATAAAGCGCCTGCATTAATACTTTGCGACCTCCGATTATAGCCGCGCGCTGAGTCTTGCCGACGCCCCCGAATATGGGAAGACGGGCGTTCACTACTTCCTTGTACAGGATAGCCGGTCTATCTCGGCATACTCTTCGTTAAAGTACCGCAACATGCTACTAAGATGCCGTCTCCTTTACTCTTCCGCTTTTTCCTTCCGGATGCCTAAGCGGACCGGCTTTGCCGGCGGTCCTTTTTTACTATAAAAGTCCTTATTATAAAGGTCTTTTATAAATAAAATTCTAGAAAAATAAGCTTATAAGATATAAGCCTAGGATTTTATTACCCTATAGTATATTTTATACGCTATCTAATAAATTGCTTAGCTAAGCAATATATGCTTATATAAGTAAGATATTAGAAAGTTACATTA
>SSHR01000611.1:0-32441 GCA_006518225.1 Fusarium neocosmosporiellum | reverse complement strand
AATTTTGTGGCCAACCTAGCTTGCTAGGTTGGCTCGCCTGGGGCGATAGCCCCACATGAGCCAACGGGTAGTACCCTCTGTATTTCCTTATTTTTCTTAAGAGCGTCCAGCGGCGGCCTCTGGATAACAATAAAAGCCAGGACGTAGTCGGGAGTGTCAAATGTAAACGGCTTGCCCTTGGGGAAAAAGAAAACGTCTCCAGGCTTGCCAGTGACTTTTTTGCCCTCCGCATCCGTTACAGTGACTTCGCCCTCGAGGATAATCTTCATTTCATCGGACTTGTAGACAAAATCCTTCAAGGGTTCTCCTTTAGTTTGTTTGTAAAACCCGGCCGAGAAGGGGTTCTCGGGGTTGGTCTCGTGGTTCGAGAGGACATCTCCCAGATAAACGTTGTTGCCGAGCCGCAGGGGAATTTCGAACTTGGACTGAGCTTGGGGGTAATGTTGAAAGGTCATTGTGAATGATGGTTGGTTGACCTGGGTTGATGTTCGAGTGAATGTGGGCTGACGATACGATATGGCTTGGAAGGAGTTTGTATGGTGGGTTGAGGACGATGCTTTGAATGTATATAGCGGTCGAGGAGTGTCTTCGTGGCTTTAATAGCACGTTCTCGGTATTCATACCCGTTATCTTGACCCTCTCAAGTTGGATAGACAACTATGAAAGCCATCGTCGGAAGCCCTACCCGACACGGGGACTAGCGGATAATCCGATCTGATCTCTTGTAACTAACAATTGCGTTTGCGCGTTGAATTTCCATTTTGGCCAAGTGATTATAAATGACCATGGTGCCGGTTCGCAAGGGCGCAAAGGGCCCACTCATCGCGGATGCGAGAACTGAGCCGCAGGGAGCATGGGTACCAGGAGAACAATGATCCGTACCATCAGCGCTAGAACGCCCCAAGAAACAAATTCCACTTACGCCGCCACCAAAGGAGAGGAGTTGGAGAGTCAGTCACATAGCTTCAGCCACATGAAAGCTCAAGCCTTGCTCGTGCGGGCTAGATTTAGAGCAGGGGAGGGATGGCAAAGATAACTTGCTTCACCATCCATCTTTGATGCCAATCTGACAAGAGCTGACCATCACCCCATATGAAAGCCATCATAGAGGCGTACCATCCAAGTCGCCGTGCTCGCAGTCCACCAGCACCCAATCGACGCCCGAGCGTGCCAAGAGTTGGGAGACGACAGCTCCCGAGAGCATCTGCCATGCACCAAAATTCTGCTTCCCCTCCACGAAGAGGTCTTAAGGCGGTTTGACGCTCGCATGGTTGAATCGAGATTTGACACGACAGAAGATGCCGTAGCAGAGGGGGTTAAGTTATATAAACCTATATAATTAGTACTAAGGGGTAATAAGTATTATATTAGGCGAGAGCGTTCCGTGGGAGGAGGCTTGAGGATTCGCATAGGCCCCGTTGCCAGGCTCGTCTTTCGGCGGCTCGTCTGTCCGAGCCAGCGCGTGAGAATGGGCTGCAATCATGACGGAGTCCTGAATCAAAACAATGCTTGCACCGAAAGGCAGATGAAGCAGCGGAATCGATACCTTGCAGATGCCGTGTCTTCGTATCCATCCACCAATGACAACGGAGTCTTCGCAATGGCGTCATGCTCAGAGCCTGGTCCATCTCATCCGGTCTTCTCAACGTCAGTCACTGTTTCCCCCAGCTCGAAGATGAAGGGTCTGGCCGACCTGGCGATTAATGGAATATTATTATACCTGCCCGGGACATTGCGACGCGGGCGATGCTTTGAATGACTAGAATTATGTATACTAACGGAAAGAAAACTGTATATGCTCAAGTGCGTGTTTCTTTTCCATTTTGTCCGCGTTTCCCTGACCGACCTGCTTTTCTGTATTAAACATCCCCCATACGATCTTGTCTCAAATCAACCATAAAGGGAGCGGGTAATGAAAGTATGGCCGTGACGCCACGCTGTAAATGATGATAAACAATATGACAAATGAAAGTCTGGGTGTGTCAAAGTACAAGACTGGTGACAAATTGTGCTGTCGTGTATATATCAAGAGAGATTCATCAACTTGCGATACGTTAATCGAGATCTCCGTACTCCCCTCCATAGGGGTTCCACTCCTGTCCAGGATAACTCGTTGCGCTCATCTGAGGAGGCAGTTCTCCATCCGAGTCGGCATTAGGGTCATAATGGATCTTCTCCTCCTGTGAGTCGATCCGCAGTGTGCGCTTCCGAGCATCCTCTGTATCCTCCAGCTCAGCGTGGAATGAAGGTGCTCCAGTCGCCTTGGTAGCAATTCCATTGCCGTTGCTCTCGGGTGAAACGGCCTTATCGTGTGTTGTTTCGCTTTCGACGGGGGCGGCATTGATCTTGCCCTTGGGCTCCAACGTTGGTTGAGACAGAAGGGCCGAGTTGACCGGGCTGATCTCACCGTTCGGTCCGCTGGGAGGGCTCAACGAAAGAGCACGATGCTCTTCGGTCTTGGGCGCCGAGTTCTCGTTCATCGCCACTACAGGTTGACCGCCTGCTGGCGATGCACCAGCAGCAGTCGCAGCCACCACAGGTACACCCCCAGCTGGAGGCAGAGACTTGGTAGCCTCATTCTCGCCGGCGACCATCCTAGGGGATGTATGCTGAACCGCGGGAGGAGGATTGCTGCCTAGCCTTGAGCTTCCGCTGCTTCCACCGCTGTGATGGCTGTCATTGCTTACAAGACGCTGCATGTCCGGCCTTCCTTGTTGGTTAGCATTAGCTGGACTACCTCTGGGCGCGAACGCCGAATGGCTTGGCTGGCCTCCTCTGTTTCCTTGATACTCCGCATTGTTGGGCTGATGGTTGGCTGCTGGAGGCATGAACTGCTGCAACAAGGCTCCTTGATGAGGTGATGGCGCGTGTACGGGGATCGGCTGCTGAATGGGGACGGACTGTTGGACCGTGATCGGCTGCTGAATGGGGACGGACTGTTGGACCGTGATCGGCTGCTGCTGCTGATGGATGCTTTGCTGCATCATATGCCCCTGCTGGGAGCGAGGGCTCGGGTGTGTCCTATTCGGAGACTGCCCAGCCATTCCTTGTTCCTGGGCAGGGAACTGGCCTGGCTGGTAAGGGGATAAAACAAATTGGCCTCCGGGGCTATGCGTTTGCGATTGCCACTGACCCTGGGCCTGGGGTGGTGACTGGAACTGGCCCTGGCGTTGAGGAGGAGATTCGAATCGGCCTTGTGGGAGAGGCGGCGATGGGAATTGGCCTTGAGGCTTGGGAGGGGATTGGAACTGGCCCTGAGCCTGAGGAGAATGGAACTGACCCTGGGCCTGGGGCGGAGACTGGAATTGGCCTTGTGGTTGAGGAGGGGATTGGAATTGGCCCTGAGGCTTGAACCCGTAGCCGGGATACGGCTGGCCCATACCAGGCTGACCTTGACCAATAGGTCCTGGAGGTCTCTGGAACTGATGCTGGCCTATGAGCGGGCTGGTGAACTGGGAAGATTGTCGTGGGGTCTGCATTTGTCCAATAGGCGGGCTACTAAACTGTTGAGAGGACTGTCGTGGGGTTTGCATCTGGCCAACTGGGGGACTGCCAAACTGAGAAGACTGTCGTGGAGTCGGGATTTGCCCGTAGGGGGGCTGGCCAGGGAACTGCTGCTGCTGCTGCTGTCCTCCCTGGTAAGGCTGTGCTGCGGCCGGTGCTTGTTGGGGAACCTTGGAGCTTCGTTTAAATGCCCCTAGAATCTTGCTCGCAGACAGCTTCTCTCCTTCCGGCTTGCTCTGACTCGATGATGGCTTATGTACCGCCTGCCCCGACATTCGGTTCTTCAATCCCTTCCACTTAGACGACGCGGGACTGCCTTGACGAGGTGCTTCCGTGGCATAAGGCTGAGGCGGAGGTCCCATGTTATCCTTTGCAGGCACTTGGGGCCCGACGGAGTGCTGCATCTGCATTGATGGTCGGCCAGGGGCCAGGGACTGCGGGTGTGGGCTTGGCTGACCGCGGAAACCGCCCGGCTGTTGCTGGCCGGGTACATTTTGTTGGCCGCCCTGCTGGGGATTAAAAAGTTGCTGCTGGAATCCTGAAGGGAACTGCTGCTGGTGTTGCTGTTGCGGTGACATGCCTATGCGAGTAGAAAACGGTTGGTGTTGCGTTGGCGGAGTATGAGATGCCATGGACAGCAAGGGCGTGTTCGGCTGTGAGGGCTGTGAAAGCTGAGAAGACTGTCTCCTTCCCATAGCTGGCCCGGATGTCGTCAGTCGAGGGCTCTGTCCTGTAGCGATAGAAGAGACTGATGGCGGTCCCATATTTGACACTTGAGAGACTGGAGATAGTGGCAAGTCATCTCGAGTATTGTTCTCAACACGACCATTAGCCGGCCGAGCGTCAGGTCGAAACGCCATAGTAGGTGAGCCGGTAGCAGGCTGTTGAATTTGGCTTCCGACTTGTCCAGGCCGAACCATCTTATCCAGGGATTGTGTTGAATTGTGGTAGGAACCCTGCGCCATCGGGGCAGGGCGTACAGCCGAGGCTGCGGGTGAGGTCGATCGCATTCTACCAGATCCATTGTCAGAGAGGACTTGTCCGACACTAAAAGGAGTCTGCGGTGTCCCATGACGACTTGGAACGTTCGTTGTGCCGATAGGAGGTGTTCCCCTTGGCGTCGTAGACGACCCAAAGCCTAGGGGCGACGGACGAGAATTTTGGTAGGCTATTTGAGCCTGCTGCTTCTGTCGCGGCCCGCCTGAGGGGGGCCTCTCAGGGGGCGTCGGAGTCTGCTCGAGCAACGAAGAGGTTCCAGTCATCCGACGGAGCATGGGAGGCTGCTGGTTTCCAAACTGCTGAGGCCTCTGAGGCTGAGGGCTGGCAATTGCCGGGCCTGAAAGTTGAGGACTATGGACTTGGGCCCCAGGAACCTGGGGACTGACAGGGTGCGATCCTGGAAGTAGGGGGCTACCAAGCTGTGGTCCGGGAAGCTGAGGGGTTGGAAGTTGAGGGCCTGAAGGACGACGGCCCTGGGGAGGACCTTGAGGTTGACTCTGGGTTTGCAGCCTGGGCAACTGAGGGCCTCCGAGCTGGGGGTTACCGACTTGAGGCCCGGAAGGTTGCCGAGCCTGTGGTTGTTGCATTGGAGGCTGCTGCATCTGGGGCTGTTGGAGCTGTTGCATCGAAAGCTGCTGTCCCGAAGATGGTCTAACCGGCGCGCCCTGATGCTCTTCCTTATGCTTGCCGCCATGGCCTAACAGCCCAGAGATCAACCCAGCCGCTGAACCCCGTCTTCTACGACGTTCTTGGGGATCAAGCGGCTGGGCATTCGCTGGGGTGGGCTGCTGCATCTGGCCAAATGATGGGCCAGCCGTATTGCTCCTCTCAAACCCGGGATGAGAAAACTCTGGACGCTCCAAAGACGCTTGTTGTTGGAGTGCAAGCTGACTTGACACGGGCCTTGAGGAGTTGGGGGTCCCCGGTTTGGGCGTCATATCTCCACTTGGACGGTGGTGGAAGACACCAGCAACCGCAGCCCTGGTGTTGAAACCTGAGAATCTCTTCTTAGGGAGAGGCGTGCTTGTACCAGGCTCGTTAGCTAGGTTTGATGTAGATGCTCGAAGAGGGCCGCTGGGCCTGTGATGGTGGCCAGTGAGGGCACCAAGACTAGTACCGAAGCGAGATAGCTTTCGTTCTTCTGGCGACGTCTCTGGCCTGGCTTCATCTGGACGAGGAGGAGGTCCCATTAACCCATCTCTGCTCTTTTGTCGCCCGTGGTCCGTCGAAGGGCGGTTTCGCAGTCCAAGCATGAAGCTCGCCCTAGCCTTCTTACGCTCTTGGATTTCATCCGTCGTGATGCTGGACACGGAAGCCCCGTCACCTAGCAAATGTGGGTGCTCGGGCGCTTGAGACTGAGAAGGCTGTTGCTGCTGCCGTGGCTTGGACTCCACAGACTTGCCTCGGCGCTCAGATGATCCCCTTCTGAATCGACTGCCAATGTCCTTGAACAACGCTGATGCCTTTCTTGAACGACCGCGTTCCTCCTCTGGACCTCCCGTTCCAGTTCGCGCAATACCTCCCTCGGTAGAAAGCCGTCTCATAAACTGCGGGCCAGGACCAGGGGGTCCGTCTTTAGGGGGGCTCTGTGCTTGCGGCTGTCCCGGAAAGAGGCCTGGGTATCGGTTCGCAGATGATGGAGGCGTTTCACTTGGCTTCTGTCGATGTTGGTATGGCTTGGCTCCAGGACTCGTGGCTACGGGACTCGTAGGTGAAGGCAGATCAATCCCGGTCTCCTTGTCATATCCGAAATAAGGCTCTTGGTGTGAGCTGCTTGTACCGGCGCGGTTTCTGTTAACAGAATGGAGAGGCTCAGCCAGGTGGCTTTCTTCAAGCTTCCATTGACCAGTTGGGGGAAGCTGTTGGGGCTTAGGAGTGACACGGTGGAGAGGCTCGGAGAGATGGCTCTCCTCCAACTTCCATGGGCCGGAGGGAGGAAGTCTGTGAATAGGGTTGCCACCCATCATGTTGGGTGGTATCATGGGCCGGGGTCCAAACTGCGGATGCTGATGGACAGGGTGCATCTGGAATGGATGCTGCGGTTGCGAGTGAAGAGGCGGCTGAGGTTGTTGCTGCTGTTGCTGGGCAGTTGGTGCATCTGCAGGAGTCTGCTGCTCAGGTTCATCGACATCTTTCTCAAAATCCTTACCGGCGATCAGAGAGTCTGTACCGACCAAAGTTGAACCAACTGTGACCTCGGAAGTGAGCGTTCCCTGTTGCATAGCAGCTGCATCCTCGCCAACATCGGTAGAAACCCCTTCATTGATCGTCTCGGTGGGCTTCGACTGAGCAGGCCTTGTGGTTACGTCAAAAGTCGAGCCTCTCCTAATCAATGGCAACCCAACGAAAGACGACTGACGTTGAGGCATACCTGCCTCATTCTGGGTTTGGGTAGGGGCACCAGCAGGGGTTGCTTGAGAGGGCGTAGCAAAGGCAGATGTAGGCTGCTGAGACGAAGTTGCAGGCTCTTCCGGTGGCACCATGCGGATTCCAGTATTGGCAAGAGTAGGGGTCGCACCGCCAGACAACGGCTTACCAGGTGGCACTTCAGCGCCACGACTCGGCTGGGCATGATCTTCTCGGTTTCCAAGCAGGACTCCAGAGTGTTCCGAAGCATCGTCCTTCCCAAGGTCCGTGCCCTTGAAAGGGTCCCAGGTAGAGTTGTCATTATCGGGTGTTGGGATTTGCCATTCCGTCCTATCTTCTTGATCCTTACTGGGAAGGGTTGCCGGTCCGCTCATTGGTGGGGGTCCGTAGCTCTCTCGTGAAGCAAGTCGATTACCTGGGTCACCATGTTGAGGTGCAGGGCCAAAGGGAGACACAACAGATGACTGGGAGGATTGGGGAGCCTGGTGCGGTTGGGTCGGAGGCCTCGTGTACATCATGTCTTTCTCGGCTTGCGAAGTAGATTCATCAGCGCGGGACTTTGCTCCAAGGTTCAAGCCCCATGACGTGCGTCTCTCATTCTTGGTCTTGATTTGCACCGGGGGAGGGATGGGTTCGCCCTGTCAACCAAAGAAACATTAATAAACATTCTCGTCACATACAGCCTGATGGATGGGCAACAGCATGGTGACATGTGGGAAAAGGGGAAAAGCGTCGTAGAATTCCTATCTCATACACCCGTCTCGTCATAAGGCCAAGAGTGAAACATCAGCCCCGAAGCGCATGATGAGAGAATAAACCCAACAATTAACCTGCTCGGAGTGAAAAAGGAAGAAGCCCATCGCAGCAGGTTCTAGAAAGAGAAGCGTCAGTGAAATACCTTGTCCCCGGTTCCGCGCAATTTGCTCCTCCCCTTGCTGAACAGTCCCTTGCCCATCTTGCCAGCCGAGTGCATGAATTCCTTGCTCTTGGTACCCAGCTGGTTACCCGAGTTTCCAAAGCTGCTGGAGCCGGATGGTGTCGACAGAGGCAAGCCGCCCAATCGAGATCGGCCCGCTGCCGAAGCCGTCGTAGTCGGAGAGCTTGCGTTAAGATACTGCTGGTAGTATGGCTGTTGTGAGTGAGATCCGCTTGGTGTTGAAGCATGCCCTCCCTGACTCGAACCAGGGAGACCGGCTCCCGAGAAAGAGCCAGTTGCGTGGGCATACTCGGGCTGTTGGATCATCAGGTGAGAGAGCCAATTCTCCAGACCCGACTCCCACGCGGCATATGTGCTCCGGCCTGCATCAAACTTTAGAGTTCTTTGGAGAGGGGTCGAAAGATTCATGATGTCGCGGAACGGCATGGTTTGAGGAAACTCGCTCGGAGGAAGCACCAGTGTCTGTGGTTGTGGTTTCTCAGGGGACGGTGTTGCTGACGCAGTGATGGTTGATGGTGTCGGTATGAGCACCTTGTCTTCAACCCCAGTCCCGACACGGTCAAGGGCTTGCGGTGTACTCTCATCGGTTCTAACGGAGATGGGAGACGGTGGCTCAATAGTAACTGGCTGCTGTGTCGGAGGAAGTGTGCTGGCTTTGGAAACCTGGTGTGAGATCCCACCAGACGGTGGAACGACGATCATGGGATTCTCGGCAGCCCCCGGAGAGCTCCTCGATGGGCCAGCGGGTTCGGTTATGGCATCCCTAGGAGCCTGAATAGCAGATGCAACAGGTGGCGAGGGAGAATTGATAGGGGGAGTCTCATTCTTGGATGAGGCTTCGGCAGGTGATTCGCTCTTAAAAAGGTTGGGTGAAGGGCCAAAATCAGCCTCCCAGGAAAACTTTCGACGCAAACCGAGCGAGTCTTGTTCCGGATTATCCTCAGCGGCTGGAGGAGCTGGGCTGGATGAGCCAGAGCCAAGAGCCTTCTGATCTGGTACTGGAACAGGCAGTGGAGCAGCTGCCGGAGCAGGCACTGACTGCGGCTTCTCTTGATCCTTCACCTCGTTGCTCGCTTCTTGTGCTGGCTTCTCGTTCGTATCAGCCCAATAGTTATCGTAGTCGCTTAGAGTATAACTGCTATTCCGCGTATCGTTTCGGTTACCTGGTGTCAAAGACTGCGAGTTGTCTGGTGGAGGAGCCAGGGCAGAACTCTGTCCGATCGGACTCAGCGACTTCATGATCTCTTCGCTCAGCTTGTCGCTTTCCTTAACCGGCGACGCATTGAAAGTGCTCATGGTCTGCTGTGTTTGAGCCGATTGAGGCTCGTAGTCTGAAGGGGAGTATTCCAGTACACGGGGCTTCAGAGGCTCAGTGGGTGTGATCTCGGGCAGGGTGGACTGGGGAGAGCCAGAGAGTGCTGCCACCTCCAGGCTCTTAGTATGAGGACTCGGCGTGCGTAGAGGCGGAATAGCTCGGGGATCACTCGCGGGTGCCAGGGCCCGGTTTTGAGAGATCGCCGCGACTCGCGGGCCATCCGCGTTGTCTTTGGGACCCTCGTCGATCGTGGAAACCTCGTGGGATGAGCTTTTGTCGGGCTGTGACGGAGGAGCAGGGGCGACCGGTGCTGGCGCGGGGGGCTGTTCCTGCTTTACAGGATCGTGGGGTGCGGAAGGAGCAGCTGAACTTGACGAGGAAAAAAAGTCGTCGCCAAAGCCCGACATCCGCAACATGCTGGGCAGCTGTGGGCTGACGGACATTCTCTTGCGGTCTATATCGGCGGCTGGGTGAATCACAGGCTCCTCTTTATTTTCCTCGTGAGGAGGTCGGCTTTCGGCCACTGGCGCATTGTCGAAGCTTCGATGTGTGAACCCAGAGTCCTCCCTTTTAGAAAGGATGCTATCGAACGTCGGCTGCTTTCGGATTGGTTCATTAGCAGGACCATCTCCTTGGTTGTAATTCTGCCGGTTCGGCTCGTTCAGGGGTGGCGTTGCTCGGTCACTCGGTCTCGCCGCAATAGCTTCGGCAATGGATAGAGGTGAGCCACCCAGCCTCCGGTCCTCGTCTACGTGACGATATAGTTCAGACGGTCGGATCGCGGGAGAAGCGCGGGCGCCAGAGCTAGCGGTGCTTTGTGGTGTGGAAGATCGAACATCGGGTTGATGATAGCTCGGGGCCTTTGAGGATCCCGCGCCGGAAGACGCGGGGGCGGGCGAGCCGGTTCGTCCGGCTGCTAGTGCAGCATTGTGGACTTGCTCGGAGCCACGAGGAGCTGCGGTTGAGGGAGCAGCATTCTGCTGGGTCTGAATGTGCAAAGACGGCGGGCCGCTGGAGCTCTGTGAACTTGATGCCACAGCGGCGGCCAGCATCGGTGAAGGGCCGTAGGATTCGGTCCGTTGGCCAACGGGACGGAGGCCCGTGGTGACCCGAGGGACAGGAGGAGGCGGCGGCGGCGGCTCGTCGTCTTCGAACTCATCGGCACCCCAGTCATCACCGTCATAGTTCTGAACGGGCGCTTGGACCCATTTTCTCGTCTTCTGGCGGCTGACGTTGACTTGGTATGCTCCGGCCGAGGGAGTCTGAGGGGATCTAGAGAAGTGCCGGGTTAACAAGAGGCCACCAATCGAGGGTGGCAAAGGCCATGTACAATGGAGATTGCGCTTGCGCGTAGGGGTTATTGTATGTCCCGTCCATAACGTGCGTAGTATGTAGCTGCTCAGTTATCGGAGCATTCTCGTCGGGTATCAAAGCTGGTGAGGGCTGAACACCGGTTCCAGGCGATGGATGTAGCTCGGCAGTATGCGAACGGAGGTGGGATTAGGCGCGACAGCCTTCTTATCGAGCTCGGCAGTGATGAAGATCGGCGAGGAGAAGATGCGTAACGGGCGATCGGACGTGATGGGGAGCTTAGAATACAGGGGCTGCGCGGGAAATGAATGAACAGAACAAACACGGCGATGTAAATGAAGATGCAAATACACTCAGAATGAAGAATATGATGGAATCAAAACAAACAGATAGGACAAAGGCGACAGATGGCGATACGATGGTGATGGAGCAAGGAGGTGATGGTCGGGGAGCGAATGGTGCGGTCAGGCACTTTTGTTAGGTCGTGCCAGTGGTAGTAGGTCGCCCGTTGGAGATTGGATGACGGAGGAGGATGGGGCACTTCCGGGCTCTGGCATCACCTGGGGGGTCAAGCAGACAAGGAACAACGGCTGGTAGCAGCACACACCAAGCAGGTACCCCATTCGCCCAGCCTCGCAGAATTTCGTTCGAAAATACGGAGAACACGGCAGCAAGAGAAACTAGAATCATCCACTCAACGGAAGCCAGCGTCGAGCAGAGGAAAAAAAACAGGGGATGGGCTGACCGAGGAATGGAGACTATCAGCGGAGTCGGCCAACGCATGTAGAGCGGCAGCGAAACAGCGCTACGGGGTTACGTCTCCGCGTTAGTGCCACGCTCATCAACAATGCCCGAAGCTGGTAATTAACACACGCGCACGCGAAACATGGATCAAGGGGCCGGTTGCGAGCTGTTGACTGACATTCCGCAGCTTCTCAGAAACTGGGGTGGCTGTAAGTGTCACGACGAGGTGAGGTGAGCAAGAAGCGCATCTACGAGCTGTAGAGTTCTCTTATGCTGACGTAGTGCAGATTCATTAATCAGACTCCCGTTCCGGCGGCGAATGGCACCTCGACAAGCCAGCCTCCACCGAGGTACAAAGGAGAAAGCCGTCAAAGGTTCCCATTCCTCCATTTCCTTCTGGAAATGCAAATTGAAAGCTTGAAGGGTTCGTCGATTAATGTGGCTCAGTCTCCCAACCTACAAACAAGGACTAACCCTCAAGCCCCTGGATTCTGTCCGCATGGGTCCAAGAATGTAGCCTCGGGACGGCAATCATCAAGAGCAAATTTCCCAAAAATTGACCATGCAACCTGTTCACGCAGCCTCCCGGCCTTGTTAGTCGTCTTGTCTCCTCTCTCCTCTCTCTCCTCCTATCCTTGACTGCGGGGGATCACAAGACGTAACAAACCTGTTGCACTTTCAAGCGCGTCGCAGGTAGCACACCAACCACGCACGTACCACGACCACCACTGCGCCGGACCCTTGGAAGACAACACACGCAAGCCCCGTCTTCGTAGTCGGGGGGTGACGTCGAGTGGTGTCGAGGGATGACACGTACTCGGGACAAGAAATAAACGAGACACCAGAACGACAAAGGACGTCTGCACGTCCTATACCATGACTTTACTATAACTAGACTTGAATTAAAAAAGAGTAATAATGATCAAATGGTGGAAGGCACTGTAATTCAAGGTTTTCTATAGATTATTTTGTATATCTTATTCATCTTTGTAGGTATCGTCAGGGTGGGTAGCACAAGCTGATGCCTTGTACCAGTGTCCTTATTTTTTTCTTGACGCACGCGATACGTTCAAGGAAGACGTCTAGTCGGCTATCGGCTCTTTCTTCCCCCGAACTCAGGCCCAACTGGTAAGCATTGC
This sequence comes from Fusarium neocosmosporiellum, assembly GCA_006518225.1. Lineage (NCBI taxonomy): Eukaryota > Fungi > Ascomycota > Sordariomycetes > Hypocreales > Nectriaceae > Fusarium > Fusarium neocosmosporiellum. The sequence goes on along the minus strand of SSHR01000611.1, from coordinate 20,125 downwards.
CAGTGATTGCGCTCCTTAATTCATTTGTATGCGTCTCCTCGTATCTTGTATCAGCGATGCTCAATTCCAATGCGAGCTTATACCAGCCAGTGATGGGACTTTCCTACATCTCTCACCCTCCTCTGTATTGCGGCCATCACGGTAATGAAAGTGAGGTGAAAGCGCTTGAGTAAGAAAAAGTGCCTTAATATCAGCGCCGGCTGATTCTAAATGGGCAAGGTCCTCCATTCATCATTCTACATGAGGTGTCGGGGCTGTCAGATCGTAGCCATACTGCGATTTGGCCGAGATACTCGAGATTGGCGTAGGCCACTCTACTTACCCAGAATTCCTTTGAAGAATTCTAAGGCAATCGTCCTCAGTCGAGACGATTAATAGGACCATGACGCGCGAAGACTTAAGCAAGACACAAGGAAATATTCGTCTATATTCTTCCAGCAGCCGATCTACCCTCTAATGTCCAGACACCCTCGTTATATTTTGCTTCCTACGCCATGCGAAATCGCATCAGCCTCTGTGCAACGCACTGAGATGGTGAATGCTAACAAATAGAAAAACATGTGCACGTGTAAGCGCGTCGCAGCCCAGGTACAGCACTTGGGCTTCTAACACGCCTACACGTTCATAGCGCTATAAAGAAATCACTGCGATTTACCCTTGGTGCCCTCGTAGTAGTGGGCCATCTGGAGTCCAGCTCGTCGGAAGCCACACTTGACGTAGAAGCCCTCGTTGGCCTCGCTGCAGTCGAGGATGCTCTTATAACAACCGACCTGCTCAGCGACGTAGTCGAGGGCTTGGATGATTCGGAGACCCAGCTTCTTGCCCTGCTGGTCCTTTGCGACGGCGATGTCCTCGATGTGGCCGACGGCGCCAAGGCTGTGGATGCTGCAGGGACAGTTGGTCAGCCTCCAATGCCAGGTTGGAATGGAGTCAGATTGGCTTACAATTTTCGCTCAACGATGAGAGCGCCAGTTCCAACAACAGGGCGCTCTGCGCGAGTGGTGTCCTCAATGATAATGATGTAGTAGCTGCCAGCAGCGGCCATCTCGTCGTACTGCTTCGCAAAGTCGGCCTCGCTGATCTCGCCGACAGTGGTCAGGACGCGCAGGCAGTCAAGGAAGCCACTGTCAAAGTCGGACTTTCGCAGGGCGCGCAGAGTGTATCCGGCGGGCAGAGCAGCCTTGACCTCTGGGGAAAGGAGGTTGGCGCTGAAGATGCCTTCTTGAGCCATGGCGGTGTCGATTTTGGCGGGGTTTCGCGGGGTCGATCGGAGGGGAAGAAAGGGGGTTGGCAGCGAGCGGTTCGAGGGATTGCGCGACAGATAGGAAGCAATTGTCGAGTAGAAGCGAGGAAACGATGCAAGAAACAATATGCACGCAGGGTAAAAGTGTCCTATAAGCTGGCAAGAGACTGGCGGGGGCGCGATAGGGGGGTTATGTCAATCGCATCTATGGATCGCTTACTCCGTATACTATTTAGAGAAATACGCTGAGTGGCGGTTTCACGCTGACTCCACTTGAGTGCAGCGCGGACCTGAAAGGTACGGTAATCTAAGTGAATCTTCCTTGAGCTTCACTAGATGCAGCAATGCCCAAGACTCACAAAGCTTCAACAAGTATTCACTTCAACTATGGTCAGAGATTGAAATGACAAGGCCGTAGTGAAGTTGTAAAGTCTGTTGCATAAACACTTTAGGCCAACTTCAGGCCAACTTCACACCCACGTAGCGAATAAAGCGGCGAAAACACCAATTAGGTTGACGAGATTGTATGAACCTGGCCTCGCAGTCAAAAAAGATAGGTGAGAGCATTACGACAACCCCTCGCACAACGTTGTCCTCAGTCGCTTCTTGAGGCCCAGCTCCATGTTCAACATTAGACGTAGACATGCTGTATCACTGTAACGTCCTAGCGTCCACTCCGTCAAGCCACACAATCACGATCCCTCCGCAGACCACTAGCCACATCGGGAATACCTCGGTTCAACATTCAAAGGAGCCACCGTGGCGCTTCGACGTCTGTGCTTTCTGGCCTGGGCCTGGGCGAGCCTGGAACCAAGACAAACCAACGACACGTCCCGAATCTCCTTTCAGGCGCAGAAACGCCAAACCTCATTTGTCTCTGACATTCTTGGTTGCGTAGCCTCTTCTCCGTCCCTGCAGCGCAACTCTATGCAAGTCTAGCTTTCTCCTGCAACTGTATTCAACTCAACTTGGTCAGACTCTACGCTGTCGAGGCAACTAATAATACTCTCTACCTCCATTTAATATCTTACAATTCGCTTCCGCGTCATCTCCCGCCCCCAATCACCTTTCGCCCGTCCGAACCGAGACTTGATCCGGCCCCTTCCGCACCGAGCAAGCACCATCAACGGACGTCGAACATCACGACTTGGCACCTCATAATCAACAACTCTTAGGCGCTTAGGTGGCATATCCCTTGCCGCCCTTACTTTCGCCGCGAACTGCTCGAGAACCGAAGCCGCGCTGGCCGCAGTCCTCCCCTCCCTCGAGCCCATCTTCAACCCCTCATAATTCAGTCACCATGGCTGTCGCATCTATCCAAGATCGAACCTCCGAGTTCAAGTCGGTGCTTGCCCAGGCGCAGCGCAAGCAGGCCACCTCCAAAGTCAGCTCTCAGCGCCGGTCTCTGCTGACCGATGCGCAAAAGAATGCCGCCAACGGCAATGCTGACGGCCGACCGAGGCGATCCGACTTTGCCAGGAAGGCAGCCGAAATTGGCCGTGGAATCTCGGCGACTATGGGCAAGTTGGAAAAGCTAGCACAATGTGAGTTCTTGTCTTATCGGAGGCAGCAAAGAACTGCCTTCTGCTTCGCGCGATTGTTTTGATCGCCAAAGGCTGATTTCAGGAAATAGTGGCGAAGCGACGTACCCTCTTCGACGACCGGCCAGTCGAGATCAACGAACTCACCTTCGTCATCAAGCAGGATCTGTCGTCTCTCAACCAGCAGATCGGCGCCCTACAGACCCTTTCCAAGAGCCAGCACCCGAAGGCCGACCAGGAGGGCGAGCACAACAAGAACGTCGTATATCTACTACAAGGCAAACTGACTGATGTCTCGGTCAACTTCAAGGATGTCTTGGAGGAGAGAACCAAGAATATCCAGGCTTCGCGATCAAGAACGGAAAACTTCATCTCGTCAGTGTCGCAGCATGCGCAACCATCTATCCAACAGTCCGCCTCGCCGCTCTACGGAACACCCGCCCGTAACTCGCCGGCCCCAGGCCAAGATACGCTCTCCCTCAACCCCGTGGGCGACCAGCAATTGCTGATGATGGAGGAGGCCCAGCCGGCCAACACATACATCCAACAGCGAGGAGAGGCAATCGAAGCGATCGAGAAGACGATTAGCGAACTAGGCAGCATCTTTGGACAACTAGCGACCATGGTATCGGAGCAGAGCGAGATGATCCAGCGTATCGACGCCAACACTGAGGATGTGGTGGACAACGTTGAGGGGGCGCAACGAGAGCTTCTCAAGTACTGGTCCCGAGTATCAAGCAACAGATGGCTGATTGCCAAGATGTTTGGAGTGCTGATGGTATTCTTTTTGTAAGTATTGACGTCTCGCGTCTCGAGGCAACAACTAGGGTTAGGTTCCTAGTCGAGCTTCACGTCCTCCAACGAGATCATTGCTAACATGCTGCAGGCTCTGGGTTCTTGTGTCGGGCTAGACCTTGGATCATGAAAGAAACAATAACGCACGACGAGAAGAGGCGGGATCGCAAAAAAACAGGGACAGGGAGAGGGGAGTTTTTGGCACATCTTTGTTGTAATGGATATCACCGACCGGTGCATTTCTCTTTTCTTTTCCATATGTATGTATGTATAGTTTCCTGTCGTTTCCTTAGAGCTCAGACGAGGACGGCGTAGAGAGAGGCAAGAGTCTCGGCGAAGGACTCTTGGGATACCCAGATTGGGGGTTTCATAATTACTGGTGAATCAGTAGAACAGCAATCTCGTTTCTCCAGCCGCCGAGTGATGTGTCGTGGTCGAAGCTCGGATATCCACCAACCAAGAGCCAGAGGAAGAGTATTTAAACGGGCTCAAGGCCACGAAACGCGGGGTATCCCAGAATGATACTGATTCTGTGACCAACGATCAGTCAGTTGGCGTTTCAACAAGCTCCCCGTCTGTCAAGAGAGCAGAAGTTTGTCAGCCGTTGGGGGCAGAATGTCCAACAGACCGGAACATTGACCGGGGTTCTTGCCGACTCGATCCATCTTGTGGCAGCCACGACGAGCATAGTGCGGCGCCAACCAAGCGTGTACCTACATCCAGCATGCAGCAAAAGACGGAAAAGCCTGTGATTCCGCATGGATAAGGCACAAGAAGAGAGGCATGATGCGTGGCCGCCCCCTCGGACCAACCCCACCCCGAGAAACGGGCGCGAATTCTCCGTCCACCGACGCCCTCGTACCAGTACATCATGACTCGGCTCCACCGACCGGACCTCGCACACCCCAAACCTTTGTCTCTCTTCCTTTGGGGCCCCGCCATGGGCCATGAAAGTGACGGAGCTTGGTGGGGTCCTGGTCGACTCGACTCGGCTTTGACCCCGCGGATCATCAGAGAAGATTGGGGGGAGGGGGAAAGGGTCATGAGCTTGCTTGAGGAGGGCGCGGGATGAGCTGCGAGCGAAAGCTGGATTGTTCATGATGGGGTCGCGATTTATAGCCGCAAGGGTGCCCGCTTCTGTGGGAGCTTCTTTTCTCCCTCTGCTCTTGACTCGATCTCTTCCTTCTTCATCCTTCGTCTTCAGACAACCCCCACTCTCTTCCACCCGCTTCAAGATTCACACAATGGCTCCCACCAGCTTCAAGCTCAACAACGGCCAGGAGATTCCTGCTGTCGGTCTCGGTAGGTGTTATTCCTGAGCGATTCTGCTCTTTGGAAGCTTTGAGCGAGCCAATTGACTGACTCTCGCCCGTCTGCAGGCACCTGGCAATCCGCCCCCGGCCAGGTCGAGGCCGCTGTCGCCTACGCTCTCAAGGATGGCTACAAGATGGTCGACTGCGCTTACTGCTACGGCAACGAGGAGGAGGTCGGCGCGGGCCTCAAGGCTGCTTTCGACGCCGGCGTCAAGCGCGAGGACATCTTTATCGTGACCAAGGTCTGGGCTACTTACAACACCCGCTGCGAGCTGGCTCTCGACAAGTCCTTGAAGGCTCTCGGTCTCGACTACGTTGATCTCTTCCTGGTGGTGAGTTTCAACGTTTCCTTGAAAAAAAGAAGAATGTTTGCTGACGAATGTAGCACTGGCCTCTTCTCCTCAATCCCGAGGGTAACCATGACAAGTTCCCCACCAAGGAGGACGGTTCCCGAGATGTTATCCGCTCTTACAACCACGTCGATGGCTGGAAGCAGATGGAGAAGCTCCCCGCTACCGGCAAGACTAAGGGTGTTGGTGTCTGCAACGTAAGCCTTCCCTCCTCAATTTGACAAAGAGCTCCAGACTGACATCCCACTACAGTACAGCAAGCGATACCTCGAGGAGCTTCTGCCTCATGCCACCATCATCCCCGCCGTCAACCAGATCGAGAACCACCCTAGCCTTCCCCAGCAGGAGATTGTCGACTTCTGCAAGGAGAAGGGCATCCACATTGAGGCCTACAGCCCTCTTGGCAGCACCGGCGCCCCCGTCATGACGGCTGAGCCCGTTGTCAAGATTGCCGAGAAGAAGGGTGTCTCTGCCTCTACCGTCCTCCTCAGCTACCACGGTAAGTTTCCACGTCTGTGTCAGTTGCAGTTCATAACTAACATGTAAATTTAGTCGCCCGCGGCAGCACCGTCCTCGCCAAGTCCGTCACTCCCGAGCGCATCTCTGCCAACAAGACCATCGTCGACCTCGACGCCGACGACATGAAGCTCCTCAACGACTACTCGGACGACCTCACAAAGAAGGGTGAGCTGAAGCGATACGTCTATCCTCCCTTCGGCGTCGACTTTGGCTTCCCCGACAAGTCGTGACTTCAAGGACGACTGTAGAGTTACGATAAAGGATTAAGAATTGCGGTTTCGGATGAGATTATGAGATAAAAGTAAGATGACAATCGCACAATGTCGTTTATGTAATAGACTAGGGGCTCTATAAAAGCTTCATGAATCAATAAAAACACTCTCATAAAATCATCGTCCACGAGTTGACCTTATGCTCCAGTTAACATCATCCATATTTAGTATTTAGTGAGTGGAACGGATATTTAGCATGAAGAAGGCCATCCTACATAGATCCTCAATCAAATTCTGACTCTTAGCTTGCTCACTCGTTGATCATGATCTCTTTCGTGTGAAAGGGATTTATCCTAGTTGTGAATTGCCCCGCATTGCTTCATGGCGGGGTTCCGTGGTCGGAAATCAGTCTCCGCCCGACGAACTCGGCCCAGAATCCCGCGCCCTTCTGAACTAGGACTTGAGCTGTGTCATTCTTGTCGGATCTCAAAATCTGAGGATTTTGGTACTTCACATGTCAACTCATCAATTACTCTGAGCGTTGAGCCCAAAAATGGATGTTCGCTTGGTCAGTGGTGAACGCTTCAATCGCATACCCTGCAGCTCAGGTTCAAGGAGGCAAAAAATACAGATTGATCATGAAATCCATATTCTGTCATTTTGCTAGCAAACTACCCATCCCAAAGACATCATTCATCAACATTCGCCGTTTTCCCCAAATCTATAAACACGCCCAAACCTCAACCACTAAATCTACAGCCGGGGAGAGTCCCCGTTGCTCGAAGTATCGACAACCACCTTTATCACAAGGTTCCCGCTCTCGTCCTTGATCTTGCCCGCCATCTTGAAGGCCTCTTCGATGCGGTCCAGACCCTTGTAGCGCTGGGTCACGAGGCAGCTGATGTCGGGCATGCCGGCGGGTGGGTTGTTGAGGAGGTCGATGATCTGGCGGTAGGTGTTGGCGTAACGGAAGACGCCGATGAGATCGACTTCGCGGAGGGAGGCGGCGGACATGGGGAGGGTGAGGATGGGGGTGCCCATGCCGATAATCATGACCTTGCCGCCGGGCTTGGTGGCCTGGTAGAAATGTATTAGTAGCTGGTCAATGGACGAAACAACAGTCGCGGACTTACATAGATGGCAGTCTGCACACAGGTCTCGACACCAGTGCACTCGTAGACAGCTGTAACTTCTCCAACAGCTTCTCCATTAACTTGAGTCTCCTTGACCATAGCGGCCACCTTTTGAGCATAGGCGAGCTTGTCCTCGATCGTCTGGGGGCGCTCCATGGGAACAACCACGGAAGCGTCAGCGAAGCCGTTGGAGGTGGCAAAGTCAACTCGATCCTTCAGAATATCCGCGATAATGACGGTCTTGGCCTGGTCAGCCTTGGCGACGGCAGCCGCGAGGAGACCGACGGCACCAGCGCCGAGAACCAGGACAGTTGAGCCCTTGGGGAGAGCGGCGCGGTCTCGGGCGTGCATGGCAACAGAGAGAGGCTCAACGAGAGCACCGAGATCGAGGGAGACATTGCTGTGCAGCCTAGGCTCTTGTTAGAATGACACCATGTGATATCTGGGCAGCGAAACCTACTTGTGGCACCACTTGGCAGGGTGGTTGATCTTCTCTTGGAGAGTTCCCTGGGCATGAGGGTTCGCCTTGGCCGAACTGCGGAACTTCATGCCCCGGCAGATGTTGTAGCGGCCCTCACCACAGAGCTCACAGGCCTCACAAGGCAGACCGACCTCGAGAGCGACGCGGTCACCGGGGACGAGGTGGGTGACGTCTGAGCCGACAGCGACAACGGTGCCAGCGGACTCATGGCCGAGGGTCAAGGGCTCACGGACGATGATGTCGCCGTTGCGGAAGTGGTTGTAGTAGTGAAGATCGGAGCCACAGAGGCCGGTGGACTGGACGGCGACCTGGACCTCGTTGCTGGCGGGCTGGGGGAGCTCTCGCTCTTGCTGTGAGATGGTTAGCTTGGTCAAGCTTCCCGGATAGCCCAACTTACAATACGGAGGTCCTTCTCGCCGTGGAGGACGGAAGCTCTTACACGCTCAGTTGCCATTGTGGAGGATATGTGAGAGGGTGGAGAGGAGAGATGGAGATGGGGTGAATGGATGTGAACTACAGGCCAATTGACGAGTTATGAGCACGAGAAGGTATCTAGAAAGTAATAATAAAGGAAAAGAATTATTGGAGGGACGCGAATGGAGGTGAGAGGAAGAGCGCGACGTGGGTTAGTTGTAAAAGGTGGGCCGGGGGGATTCAAGCCGGGTCCGATATTGGAACGAAACCCGACGGAATTCCAGAGGAGCTCAAGGCAAAGTACTAAAAGCATACGACTTTTCCAGAAGACGCTCGAACGACAAGAAAGGGCACTCTGACCGTCACTCTGCCTAGGGACAAAAAAAAAAAGAGAGACAATCGCGGGGAGAGGGCCGAGATGGAGCTCGCCTGGGTCGGAAAAGCCGCCCCACGATGATGGCCCCGCGAGCGAGCGAGCGACGTCCCATGACGCCCCATGACGCCTCTCGGGCCTCTATGACAGCGAAAGAGAATGGGACAATTCAAATTCTTGCAGCTTGAAAAGCCATGTCAGGTACAAGTACATTGACTTGATCAGGGGGTGTGTGTGTGCAAGCTTTAGAAACGTTCTTGGTTGGCCAGCCCGTCTTACACTGAAAGCCAGGCACTCTCCTCCTCCCCCGCTGACCCGGCTCAAAACCTGACGGAGCTCCTCCCTCCCGCGGGGTGCTGAAGCGCTAATTCTTTGAGCTGGCTAGCGTCCGCTTCAGTTGTCCGGTCCACTGTTCTTGGAGACGGGGGACGTTGGAGAATGGCCTAGAACGGTAATCCTCGCCGATTCATTGTCCAGAGTAGCTGAGACGAGGGTAACTCTATCCGTCCTCAACCACAAGCTCTACACCAGTTCCTCATGTCTCGGACGGAGCAAAGTTGCCTTGTCGAGAAAAAACATGAGTCGGGAGAGCATAGAGTCATGAGCGTACAGGTACGGGCCGGCCACCCCTCCTTATGGGCTTCATGCGGGGCTTTATACGGCGATATGGCCGGGGCCCGGACTTCTCTCCGGCGCCTGCGATGCACGCATTAGCTGCTCCTCTCCCAACGAGCGCAGGGGCATTACAATTTGACAACGGCTCATGGCCTGACTCGGCTCGACTTTTACGAGAAAGAATTGGACCATCGAGGCCGAGTTTAAGCCGCTCCAACTGACGCTTTCCGAAGGGAAGGGGGGGGGGCTGCCCCTCCATCGTCAACTTTCACCCCGCGGGGTTTCTTGCCCCTCGTTGAATAAAACAAAAACACCATCCTCTGCTCACCTGTAACGTAACCTGACATTGCTAAAAACTTTACAATGGCTGCTTCATTCTTCTCCCTCAAGGGCCAGACTGCTCTCGTCACTGGCGGTACTCGTGGCATTGGCCAGGCCGTCGCAATTGGCCTTGCCGAGGCTGGTGCCGACATCATCCTGGTCCAGGTACGTCATCTCATGAGAACTCTGGGGGAGAGAGGTGTGCTACTGCTGACATGAGGATTTGTAGCGGGACACCACTGTCAACTCGACAAAGGAGGCTATTGAAAAGCTGGGCCGAAAGGCCTTCATCTACACTGCCGATCTGTCGTCGCAAGAATCTGTTGCTGCGCTCGTGCCCAAGGTTCTTGCCGATGGACACCAGATTCGCATCCTCATCAACTGCGCCGGTATTCAGCGACGACATCCTTGCGAAGAGTTTCCCGACAGCGACTTCAATGAGGTATGTACTCTACCGGCCCAATTCCATACTCATCCCTCGCTCTAACACCCCCAGGTCATCCAAGTAAACCTCAACTCCGTCTTCACCCTCTGCCGCGACGTCGGCGCCCACATGCTCAAGCTCGAGCCGTCCCCCGTCACCGGCCGTCGCGGCAGCATCATCAACTTTGCCTCCCTGCTCACCTTCCAGGGCGGCTTCACCGTCCCCGCCTACGCCGCGTCCAAGGGCGCCGTGGGCCAGATCACAAAGAGCTTCGCCAACGAGTGGACGTCCAAGGGCATCACGGTCAACGCCATCGCCCCCGGCTACATCGCCACCGACATGAACGAGGCCCTGCTGGCGAACCCGGAGCGCCTGGCTAGCATCACCTCGCGCATTCCTGCCGGCAACTGGGGCTCCCCGGAGGACTTCAAGGGCACGTCGGTGTATCTGGCGAGCAAGGCCAGTGGCTACGTGAGCGGCCACATCTTGGTTGTGGATGGTGGCTGGATGGGCCGGTAAAATGTACAGCATGGTGAATGAATACCCAGGACGAAACGAGTATGAATAGAGCATAATATCCTTGACCCCTAAAATTAAAAACACAGGGTACATGATCAATAACAGAGACTGTGAAATGCGCCTCTTGGGCAATTGTGACTTGGTTGGTGACGCCAGATCATGACGGCACGAGGGGGAGGACTCGGATCTGACCCCAGACGCGTCTGAAAATCTCGAAAGGGAAGAGTCATCATCAACTTAGACCAAGTGAGTGCCTATCCCTACGACTTTCGGATGCTAGCCAGGTATTTGTGGTTTCAGGGACCAAAACAAAGCTCGACGCGGGGAGGGAGGGTCAGCCCCGGATGTCGAAGAAAACATGGGGTTCTGGGCGATGATGGGTCCCAAGGCCGGAGCGCGGTTCTCGATTGCGTGCGAGCTGAGCTGAGCTGAGCTGATAAGCAGAAGCCGAGAGGCGTCTTGGTTCCTGGCCTTTGCGCTGAAGTCATCTATTGTTGGTTGGGCTGATCATCCCTGTCGTCTCCTGTGTCCTGGAACGAGTGCCGCGATCCGTGAACCTGCACTCACCATTGCCGCAACATCTCGACCATCGACATGATATGCGGAAGTTGTCTCTATCCGCCTTTTCAATGTAAACAAGTCATGAATTTGAGTCGCGAATGTTTTTTTCTCTGGCATGGAGAGTCTAGTAAGGGATTGTCGTGTTTGAGACATCCAGGAACACCCGAGATTGCCGGATGATGCAAAGGGTACTTGCTGTACCTGAAATAGCTCCAAATGAAGCCAAGACAAGAACAAAACTCTAACGAGACCGTTGCAACAGCCTCACAGACGCCAAATTCTCCTCGAAGCTGAGATGTAATGATTTCGGAAGGGATAAAAGGCCGTGCGACGGAAGCCATATAATTTACTCCAGGAGGAGAGGCTTTGGAAGGTACTTGGGCCTTCCTTCGCATAAAGACATGGCGCCCTTTTCGCTGGCAATCACATGCAAATTTGTTTCACATCTCGTCATCTCTTCCCGTCTGAGGCTTTGCTTTCTACAGAGCATCCTTGTTATTATCCCCCATCCCATGCCACACTCCCAACGACATGCCATGTCCATCCGCCCTTTGCCACGTTCTTATCAACATTCCAGCCGTTTCATTGGTGTTGAGTGCGGCAAGGCGGCCACCGTCGTTACAATGTCTCCTGGCTACTTCGGAGCTTCTCTCAAGCCTCCCCTCGAATCTGTCTGTGCCTTCTCTCAGAACTCGGACCCTTGAATGCCAGCCTCGAGTCTTTTTTTAAATGAGCTTTTTAGACCTAAATAATAGTCTTCGACGTTTACTTGAGTCCAGTTTCCACTCTTGCTCCATGCTCTCTCCGAAAGAGCCTCCATCCCTAACACCATGGACAGCCAGAGCATCATGTCCGACGCCGAGGCTACGCCCCCATCACAGCCGGGCCGCACTCTGCTGCCCTCGCCGGTTGCTCAAGCTGTCAGTCTCGCAACGCGTTCGACATGCTTAGCCATTCGACTCAGTTCGACCGCTGGCTCTTACGGCCTCGGTGCCGCAAAGGTCACTACCCTATCCTCCCTGGAACTCGCTCGCAGCATGGTCGAAACCGTTTTGGGCCGTGCTGGAAGAGAAACCCTTGCCCGATCCCGAAGCGAACTGGCTGCTGCTGAAGCCGAGTCCATCATTGAAAAAAGTCTCGAGAACCTTCACCATGCCATGTCACAGGCCGTCTTCTGGACGAGCGCTGGCTTCCACTTGACCAGCACAACATTTTCCATGGCTTCGGGGGTCTCACAACTAATCCTGTCCTCGCTTGATCAATTGTTTGGATCTACTGATTCCTCTCGAGCCATTGCCAGCATCATCACCTTGATCCGACGCGAGTTCACAGACACCTCTATTGGAGTTGAAGGAGAGACGGTCGGTGTCATGGACCTTGTCCTTGGCTTGTGCGCACTGGCGTATCTACAACGATGGTGCTGGAAGATGGTTGATGAGGACAAGCGCCGGCAAGAGTGCGAAGAGGTCATTTGGGATGTTGTTGTCCTCAACGACGGCGAAAGGATCGATATCCAAGGCCGTGCCCCTCGAAGCCCTCTCCGCGCAAAGCCCACGACGCCGCCTTCACGAGGTAACAGCCCCAGCATGTTGCGAAGGGAGGTGGTAGAAGTGCCCCAGTCAGTCCCCGTCGACGATGAAGAAGCAGTGGTATCCCGTCTCAAGGATGAAATGGTTAAATTACTTCCTGCCGACACTTCCGTCACCATATCGAATTCCGTCACTTCAACACAGACAATCACAATCGATGTCAATGGGCCCAGCCCCTTCCCTCTACCTACGCTACCTGGCGCAGAGATCATCGAGACCAATGCATCACGCCCCCAAGGGGGCAGTCGTCTCAGTCAACTATCAGATGGACCAGCTGAGGCCTCAACTTACCGCGTCGTCTACAAGCTTGAAAGGTCCCGGACTGGAGATACCTCGTTCAAAAGCTGTGAAGAGCCTCCAAGCTCTCCACCTGTAATCGAGCTACCCGATGACACCGCTCAAGAAGAAGTTCCGCCAAACCCACCTCCAAAGCCGGTCAAGAAGGCAAGGCCACCTGGAACCAAGTCACCCCCGCCACGATGCTCAAGGGTCGCCAAGAGCCTCAATGAGCAATCGTCTCGGCGCTCCTCGCAAGCAACTGTGAGGCCTCGAAGCACTGTAGCGGCTCGAGACGAAAAGGGAAGGCTTTCACGGGCGAATTCTCCTGCGACGCCGCCAACTTCACCAACAGAGCCCCAGAAACCCTCCAGTTCGCAACGCGAGGCAAACCAGAAGAGGCCCCGAGCACCCATTAAGGCAACTCATACCCGCAATAAGTCCAACGGGTCGAGGGAGACTCTTGCAACATCCAAGAAAGTGCTACCAAAGAGAAAGTCAGACTCATCGACCAGTAGTAGCCAGACATCGGAGAAGAGAAGTGGTCTGAGACAAGTCCTTCGGGAGGGAAGTCAATCACTCTCCAACATTTGGCACAAGGACACTCCGTCAAACGACAGCAAACCAAGACCTCGATCAAGAGCCTCGACTATCACCAAGCCCAACAACATCAAGTCAATCACCAGCCCTCCCTCATCGGTAGAGCAGCAGCGGCGCATTGAAAAGGCAGAGATGATCCCACGGAACTCTTCTCGTGCAAGTTATGTTTCCGTCCACGAGCGTCGACGCGACTCCATGATCTCTCAAACAGACACGTATTCCATCCAATCAACCAATCCAGGTTCAAATCATTCGCCTAGTGTGTCTTTGAGTGGAATTACGTTTGACTCTTCCTGGGCAAAGAGCTCACAGCAGGCCGGTCTCCTCGAGCCACCTCAGCTTTCCGTCAGTCACCATCGGGTGCTTCGGAAAGCCCCGAGTCTGTACAGTCTAGCCTCAAATGACTCCCAATCATCTTTGGTTCTGTCTTACTATTATCAAAAGAGCGCGTACACGGCAACGGATGCGCTTGGTGGTCTCCGCCGCGATGGCATGGTTGACGGCACGTTTCCCCAGGCACATGTTCTCCGCAACATCACGAGATACATGCGGTTTTCATCTGCTTCTTATGGTTCTGCATTCTTGAAGTTTATGGGAATATCCAAAGAAATGCCTCTCCTAAGAGCTTGGGACAGCACTCACACAGATGTTAGACACTTTGTCCATCATACCGAGTCGGATACCCACAGTATCCTCCTGGCCTCATTTGTCGACTCCCAGGGTGGAACAGACTCGAGCGGCTCAACCGGAACAGGTGTGCCCCTTGTGCACTACATCTCGTTGGACCACGATGCCAAGGCAGTCGTCCTTGCTTGTCGTGGAACCCTGGGGTTTGAGGATGTCTTGGCTGACATGACCTGTGATTACGATGTCCTCACCTGGCGTGGACGAGGTCACAAGGTACACAAAGGTGTCCATGCCTCCGCTCGCCGCTTGTTGTATGGAGGCGACAGACGTGTCTTGTTTACCCTCCGAGAAGCATTGCTCGAGTTCCCAGACTACGGACTTGTGCTTTGTGGGCACTCGCTGGGAGGCGCAGTGACAGCATTACTTGGAGTTATGCTCTCGGAACCAAATCCCACTGGCACTGGCTTCGTCACTGCGACTGATGCCCCAGACAGATCAGTTGGTGATCAAAAGGCAGACGGGCTACTTCCCATCCACTCTACTCTGCCACCAAGACGCCCGATTCATGTCTACGCATATGGGCCTCCTGGCACAATGTCGGCCTCTCTCCGCAAACGAACCCGTGGCCTCATCACTACTATCATTCATGGAAACGACATTGTACCTTATCTGTCGCTTGGTGCGCTACACGATTTCCAGGCAGTTGCACTTGCTTTCAAGAATGACCAGCAACAGGCCAAGGCTGAGATTCGTCAGCGAATATGGCAGGCCTTCCAAACAGGGATAGCAGACAAGTGGTATGGCGGATTGCCTTCAGTCCCTTCAGGGGATACGTCTAAATGGGGCTATTCGGTTCTGCAAGGCCTGAGAGCAGGCATGACGAACCGAAAGTTGGTACCACCAGGCGAAGTGTTTACTATCGAGAGTCAACGGGTCTTGAGACGCGATGCCTTTCTTCTGCTAGAGGAAGACAACATCGGCAAGCCAGCACAGAGGATTGTGCTCAAGTACGTCAAGGACGTCGAGGCGCGCTTCAGGGAGATGAGGTTTGGGACGAGCATGTTGGTTGATCACAACCCAGCCAAGTATGAGGAGGCTTTGAACAAGCTTCGCCTCGGAATTGCAGAGTAATGTTGATGACTGATACCCAGAGGAGTATAGCCAGGATGGCCAAGTGTTTTCCTTGGCCAGAGATGTACAATAGTGTTGGTTTTGGATAATTTATAACGAGTAAGATGACTGGATCAGAATAAGAATTGATCATTACATTTTATCGCATCGACTACATATCTTCTCTCATAAACAGCGTATCCAGATACCGACTTAGTCCGCGGTAGTAGTGATTATCTTGCCCTCGTCGTCATAAAAGATCTCTTTTGCCTTGACAGACCGAAGGTGATCCACGCCCTTGCTCAGCTCACAGTCATGGTAGAACAGATAGGTCTTGCCCTTGAACTCGACAATCGAATGGTGTGTCGTCCATCCGAGCACAGGCTCCAGAATACGCCCGCCATAGGTAAAAGGTCCAATAGGAGACTTGCCCGTGGCGAAGCAGAGGAAGTGGGTGTCACCGGTAGAGTAGGAGAAGTAGTAAGTGTCACCTCTCTTGTGTACCCACGCAGCCTCAAAGAAGCGACGGTCGTGGTCATCGCCTAGAATCGGCTTGCCCGTCTCTGGCGCGAGGATGGTGATCTCTTGAACCTCGCCTTCGAACTGGTGCATGTCGTCGGTGAGCTTGGCGACCCTCGGTCCCTGGGCGATCACTCCTTCACCGCTGACTTCCTTGGGGCCCTGCCATTCTGGATCAAAGACGTCGTTGCCATTTTGGTAGCACTGGAGCTGTCCGCCCCAGAGACCGCCAAAGTAGAGGTACGCCTGACCATCGTCGTCGACGAAGGATGCTGGGTCGATGCTGTAACTCCCCTTGATAGGCTCAGGATCCGGCGTAAACGGGCCCTCTGGCTTATCCCCGACCGCGACGCCGAGGCGAAAGATACCCTGCTTGTCCCTGGCGGGGAAGTACAGGTAATACTTGCCGTCCTTCTCGGCGGCGTCGGGGGCCCAGAGCTGCTTGGAGACCCAGGGGACGTCCTCCATCCTCAGGACCACGCCGTGGTCGGTGACCTCGCTGGGGGGCGACAGGCTGTCGGTGCTGAAGACGTGGTAGTCGGCCATGTCGTACTGGTCGCCATTGTCGTTGAACTTGATGTCTGTCTCGCGGTCGTGCGAGGGGTAGATGTAGACCCTGCCATTGAAGACGTGGGCCGAGGGGTCGGCGGTATAGATGTTTGTGATGAGGGGTGCCATGTTGACTGAGATTCAGAACGGAAGCGTATATCGACAGGAGTTTGGTGTGTGCTTGGATATAAGTCGTGCGATGTGAAGCTTGGGAAGTGGCTCAATATATGATGTGAGACCCCGCGTATACTTGCAAGGTCCATGTGAAGCTCTACCCCAGATAAGTCATGTAATTTATCCAGAAGCACCCCCCCATTTACCCGCTTCTTCCTCTCAGCCGCCTAATAGTGCAGATAAGTTGTCTTGGGACCTTTCAAGGTGGGTTCATGTGGTCGGGATGCCGGCTCGGTAATCCGGCGGGCGGGGTTCGCGGCGCGGAGTCGAGATTCGGCGGCGACACCGCGTTGGAGCTGTAAAACCCGAGTGGACGGTTCATGCCACATCCATTCGATTCAAGACAACTTTTTGACAAGATAGCCGTGACGGTGGGGAGGCCAAGACTCCCAAGACCTCGATGCCGGTATTTCTCCAGGGTAAATTGCATTGTCGGCTGTGACATCTGGTGACACCCATAATGGCCAGCCTTGGACTTGAGGTGTGCCTCTCCCATGTGACGGTTCTGGGTGATGGTGTAGACGAAAGCCTTGAGTCTCGTCATGTTTTTGAGACTTTCAATAGACCGGAACGTAGACGATAGGACGGCCCGTCCAAATCCACTCCACGAGGCATTAATGCGCGGCGTTGAAACGACTGCTTAGGCTCTTTGAATGCAAGCCACAGAGCGCCCAGAGCCTAGTGTGCCTTTTTGATGCTGCAATTCGACCTCTCATGGATCTAGAAGTCTTGGATGCCCGTCTCGCC
Source organism: Fusarium neocosmosporiellum (assembly GCA_006518225.1). Lineage (NCBI taxonomy): Eukaryota > Fungi > Ascomycota > Sordariomycetes > Hypocreales > Nectriaceae > Fusarium > Fusarium neocosmosporiellum. The sequence goes on along the minus strand of SSHR01000611.1, from coordinate 3,120 downwards.
CCGTCTTGGTTGTTGGTCTGTCCCTGACGCCTCATCGTCAACCCAACTCGGCTCTTCATCGTCGAACCAGGCGTCTTGGGCGTCCTGCCTGATCATAGTATCGAGGTCTTCATCCCCATCGATGGGGCGATAATCAATGTCTTCGTCAAGACCATGAATGAACCGCTCTTCCAGAAAGGCATGCCACAACTGCAGACCGTGAGCCTTGTCGGTCGCAGGCTTTTCCCACGGGTGCTCGAGGTCGCCGCCAGAGTTCTCTACACCGTTGGGCGTGTGCCCTGACCCATTTTCCTCTCTCAGCTTGGAGAGCTTGGACTCTCCTCGTTGTAGGTCAGCCTCGAGGGTCCTGCCATAGCCCTTCACCTTGCCCTCGGCTTCACGCTCCTCGGCTGTCTGAAACCGCTTCACCAGGCGTTCATAGAGAACGGGATCTGGTCATATGTTAGCATGTCAAGTTCAGCGAGGCGGGGTTGCATGAAAAATACCTGCTAGTTCGTGCTCTATACTCTCAAAGTAGGATGGGTGTCGTGCCAAATGCTCACGCCGCCGATTCTGGGCTTGGATTTGCGCAAGCCGCCTTGGTGATTTGGGCTCACGCGGAATTGGCTTGTCGAGCGTCTCTTCGCTTTGAGGTAGTATTGGATGAAGTATCGGTGCCATTTTCAAGGGATTAATAGCCGTGGACTGGAACGGACGATGAAGAATGAGAGTTGGATATCGTAGCCTCTGGTAATTGATGATTGGACATGTTGAATGTACAAAAAGGTCAAGGGCTGCTTCATAAGCTGACATAATTATAAGTACGCTCTTCTCATAAGCTAGTCGGTAAATCATCTAATATTTATGTCAGCTGACTAGAGTGGCCGTGTTTTTTTGTGAGCCAGTGTCTATACAGTGGAGATCCCCCACCAACTTGATTTCGTCACTCATCATGTTTCAATATTCCTTGATGATCTCTTCCTTTTGCCACTACCAATATTGACATCGATTTCAACTCGATTAACCGCTAGCGGCATCATGTGCATCTCCTGTGGATGCCCGAACGAGCGCCAGCATGCATGGTGCGAGAAAGGATGCTCACACCTTGCCAAAACCTATCACTTTCGCCCGCATTGGGGCAACAACACACTGACATGAAATCCAGGCAAACAACACACAACAAACGCGCAGGCGGTAGACGCGGTGGCATGTGAAGAGGCGCGCCGCAGCGCATGTGAGATGTGACAGCGTGAGAGTGGGTTCTCCCAAAGCCTCAGCTGAACAGAACGGACAGGATCAAGGGCATCCCAATCCGATCAAAACGGGGCTTGAAGACCCAAAGAACCGGACCGCCGGGGTTCCGTTGTGAGGGATTGGGGCTTGATTGATCATCTTTGACAGTCCGGGTGAGGCGACACAAGAGAAGGTCGACGACCCCAACTTGGATGACCCCTGTCGGATGGAGACGCTCGGGAGGACGTTGAATGGGCAGAATAGCTTTGGGATGGATGCAATGAGCTGTGCATTGTACAGCTCCAGGGCCGCGCTGGCTCGGCTTTAAATTACCACACCAGAAGCATGCGTGCGCAATCGCGGGCTATCGATGTTCTACAGCCCAAGCTGGACGAGGGGAGCATCACGGTCACCAACTTTTGGGCGACGCCGTATTTTCCCCCCTCCTCATCTTTTTTTTTTACCCATATCATCATCGCCATCTTCTTTCTTCCTCATTCCGGTTTCTGGACTCCTTTTTTGTTATCGTCTATTTCTCTCCTTAATCATCATATGTGACATCAGCCTCATTTCTGATACCCTGGCCGAGGGACCTTGGGTCATCGTCGATGTTGCGAAGCTACTGACCGGCTGCCCACGCACCCTGCGGCCTTCATTCTTTTCATCTTTTCCTCCTTGTGTTTCCTCTTTCGTACACCTTTCCTTTTGAGCGGATCTCTCTCGTCATCTGTGAGCAATTGGTATCCCCTCGTCCTTGTCTCACCCGCCCTGCCATACCTTGAGCTCCAGCTCCAGCTCCAGCTCCAGGCCTCGGCCGTGTCCTGCCAGCACAGCAGGCCCATGCCGTCCTGATGGGGGCTACCGACATTGCCTCGCGCCTCAGAGCCAAGTTCACAAAGCGAAGGCACTCGACTGCGGGCTCGCTGGCATCGTCAGCTCAGAGCTTCACCGACACAACCTCATCGCACGGCAGCCGCCCCTTCTGGGATCGGGATCGGGATCGAGCTTGCCAGGGGTCTGGCGCTGAAGGGGACCGCTCCTCTCGCCGGGCCGTCAGCCATTCTCGAGGTACCGCGAGCACAAGGCGTGGACTGACATCAACGCCCGATGGCTCCCAACGACAAGATGAGAGTGAAGAAGTTGAGGCTTGCCCGCACGGTTCAAATATAACAAACTCAAACGCGACTGTGGACAGCTCCTCGGAGTTGGCGGTTCCACCTACTCTTGACCATGCCACAGCGCCAGACACAGCGACCGGTTCCGCGCTGAAACAGCCGGCCTCGCCTGAAGACCACCAGAGCCTCGGTGGTTCGCCGCTTACAACCGTCGCTAGCTCCAGCGACCAGCCTCTGCCGAGAAACGATCTGCAAGGCTCCTCACATCCACCGCAACCTCGTCCGCCGCGCTTGACTTCTCCTTCGTTCAAGCCATTAGATTCTTCGTCGCCCTCATCGTCGCCATCTCGACCGCGCCAAGCCAGCTCGAACCTCGGCCGCATCCACGAAGACGCAGCCTCCGTGACGCCAGTGTCTCCCACGGCCCACCCAAGGTCGGTCCCTGACCTTGATTTGGACACTGGTGCTGAAGCTGCCCGACACCATGACGACGAGCCGTTGAGTCCCGATCAAGCCCCCGCCGCCTCCTCCCCCAAATCCGCCGCCTTTGCGCTCTTGACGCCGGTGCCAGCTTCGACTTTTGCCCTATCCCCCGGGATTCCCCCGACCGTGGCTCCGTCGATCCCGGCTTCGCCAGCGCCACGACCGGCCCCGCCGCCGCGACGACAGAGCTTGCTGTCCAGCCGTCAAACGACCTTGATCAAGACACTCCTTCATAATCAGCCTTCGACGAATGGGCTGGTCGCTGACCAGTCCACGCTCATACCTATTGACCCCAACATGGTGACCCGCA
>SSHR01000610.1:4954-20477 GCA_006518225.1 Fusarium neocosmosporiellum | reverse complement strand
ACCGCCCCGGACTCGTACTTCCTAGCGACCCTCATGGCGGCTCTTAGGTCCTCGGAGAAGACAGCCCCTGAAAGTCCGTACTCCGTGTCATTTGCAACAGCGAGCGCCTCCTCCTCCGTTTCAAACGTGATTAGAGACACTGTCGGCCCGAAAGATTCCGTGGAGTAAATGTCCATGTCTTTAGACACGTCGGCAATTATGACGGGCCTCATCTTGGTTGGCTGGTCTTCGGCGGCCTCGGCATTTCCCACCAGGGTTGTTGCGCCCTTGCTGACCGCGTCGGCGATCAGCCGCTTATTCTTCTGCACGGCTGCGGCATTAACGAGCACAAATGGCGGACTCTCGGAGCCGAAGAGCTTCTGCGTGGCCTCTTTAAGAGCGGCGCTGAAATCTTGCGCGATAGACTTGTGCACCAGGATGCGCTCTGTCGACATGCACACCTGGCCACCCTACAGGTAATCAATTGTGAGCAGGCAAGTAGCGGCAGCAGCGAGGAAAACGTCAACATACGTGGATGAAAGCGCCCACGGCGCAGCTGGTAGCGGCCTTTTTCACGCCCGCGTCCTTTAGAACAATGGCGCTAGCCTTGCCGCCAAGTTCCAGCAAGAGCGGCTTCACGTGTTTACCCGCCAAGCTAGCGATGATGCTTCCGACAAGGGTGCTGCCAGTAAAGTTGATCTTCTTGATTGCTGGATGGGCGATCAGCGCTTCAGTGACGGCAGCCGCATCTGCCGGTCGATGATAGATTATGTTAAGGCAGCCGTCCGGCAGGCCAGCCTGTCGAAAGATGTCGCCAATGGCCCAAAAGACGCGTGGGCTGAGCTCGGAACCTTTGAGGACCGTCGTGTTGCCTGTTGCAAGGGCAAACGCGACTGATCGTGCTCCCAGTACGTAAGGAGCATTCCTGTGACGAAATCATCAACCTTGGTTCATACAGACGGAAGTAAGGGGAGTGTTTACGTACCATGGGGCAATTGCGAGCACTACACCATATGGCTCTTTGACCACGATTGCGTGTGAGCCCTCCTCTGCCGTCGCCGGAACTGATCCTTCGACCGCAGCTTCAATTCGCCCGCCAATATCCCTCAAGATCTGGGCCGTAGCATTGATGTTGATCTCCATAAACTGCCGCCCCGCACCTGTCTCTTGGCTCTGATAAGAGAACAGCTCCTCTTTCCTGCTGACAAAGAGGTCTGCCGCGCGGAGCAGGATGCCTCTCCGGAAACTCGGTTTTGTCTGGGACCATGAGGCAAAGGCTGCCTGGGCGACCTCGACAGCGCCAATGGCTTCGCTGTTTGACACGGACGAGGCATCCCAGAGCTTCTTGCCGGTGGCAGGGTTGTTTACCGCAAAAGTTGAGGTTGAGGTGACATCTTTGCCGTTGATGATGAAAGGAACAGTGTTGCCAGTTTGCTCAGACGAGCCGTTAGCTGTCTGACTTGGAGCCATGTTTGTTTGAGGATGAGAATAGTCGAGACGAATGAATTGAATTAGCTTGGGATGCACGATGAATCTGAGGAGTATTTAGCACTGTTTATCATACACTCGCCCCATGGCTGTTGATAGGACTTGCTGCTCTGTGACAAGGCAAGAACCGAGAATCAATACCGGGTCGATATAGGGTGGGGAGGTGTTGGTGTTGGTGGGGATTGGTCCACCATGGGTGGGTGCTCCCTATGGCGGCACTTACGTACGCATTAACTTATGTACTCATTGGTTTCCTAGAGGCCAGCTTCCCAGCCGACGTTGGGCAGCTTCCAGTGATTGAGATTTGTTTGTTATGCCTTCAATCTCAGTGGCGGTGGATGGGCCCGTTTACCTTCAAGGTGTTATCTTTGTCCGGTTGGCAGGTTGGGCTCATGGCTGTATTACTTTGATAGCCGCTTGACAACACCAATACATATACAGGATCTACAGCCATCTGATCAAAGCCCCTGACGTTAAGCTTTAGAGTTCGGAATATGTTCCTATCCTGCGTGCGTGGACGCATATACCGGCCCACCCTGAGTGCCACACGCCACCTGCCCGCTTGATCCGTTGGACGCCCTTTGTCCATAAGTACCAAGTGCGTCGAGTGCAGCGCACAGAGAGTCGAGTGAGAAGTCACGCCCCAGATTTGATAACTTGAACCTCTATTCTTTTACCATGAAGTTGCTGGAAGGACAGTCGTTAACGCTGCCCGTGGTTAGCGCGTTGCTGTTACTATGGCTTCTATACCGCACCATTCTTTTCTTCCGGTTCCATCACAAATATAACTTTCCCAATCTCGTGCCCGGAGTCCCTCTATTTGGGAACATGCTGCAAATCCCAACCGACACGGCAGAGCGGCGCCTGTACCTCCACAAGCTGGCCAAGAAATACGGTGAAATGTATGTCTCAAAGGTCACAGAGAAATCAGCGCTGACGACTCATCTGGTCCAGGTTCACGCTCAAGGTGGGCTCCAACTACTGGGTGTTCATGAACTCTCAGCGTGTTGCAAATGAAATCCTCGATAAGCGTGGGGCGCGGTACATTTCGCGGCAGAATCTGCCCATGCCCGGAGACGTTGCCTCTGGAGGCAAACGCGTCGTCTTCATGCCCTACGGCAACCTTTGGAAGTGGGAGCGCAAGGTCATCCACGAGATCATCGGCCCTGGAAACCGCAACGTGTTTGCCCCTCTGCAAGATGTCGAGTCTCGAGCGCTGCTCCATCAGTACCTTACCGAGCCGGACCTGTGGAACCAGGCTCACGCTCGCTACGCCAGCTCCCTCATCATGAGCATGGTGTTTGGGCGAAGGACCAAGCTGGGCGACCCTAATGTCGATAGGATCATTGAAACCAACAACGAGATCATGAAGATGTTTGAGCCTGGCTCTAACTTGATTGATTCCTTCCCATTCCTGGCATCTATCCCTCTCCCGCGCTCGATTCAGCCATGGAGATGGTGGGGAGACGGCGTTTTCGAGCAATCCAAGAAGTATGCCACTACGTTACGTTACGCTTTCAATTTGGGATGAGTACTGACCTCGAGACAGGAACTTTATCGAAGAGTTCGAGAGCCTCGCCGAGCGACAGCGACAGGGCAAGGATGTGACCTGCTTTGTTTCCGAGTTCCAGAGGCTCGGAAGAGACAAGTCGCTTGACTATGAGTCGACGGTGTTTCTCGCAGGATCCCTCATTGAAGCTGGATCCGACACTACACGTGTGGCTTTGAATCAGCTCATGGCCGGGGCAGCACTCTTTCCTGACTCGGTGCTGCGTGCACGACAGGACCTGGATGAGGTTTGCGGTGCTAACGCTGAGAGACTCCCGGTTGCGAGTGATATTGCCGATCTGCCCTACATCAAAGCGGTCAGCAAAGAAGTTCTTCGATGGAAGTAAGGAACCTTCTACGAGCGCTGCGTTGCATGCTCTCTGAGGGCGCGATGCCGCACTTTCCATTCAGACCAGGCTGACTTATATCTCCAGTATCTCATTCCCCGAAATTGCCCATTCATTGATCGAGGACGACTCTTTCGAGGGATACAACCTCCCAGCCGGAACCAACGTCATCTGGAACAGTTGGGGCGTGCACATGGGGGGATCTGAGTACGAGCAGCCGGAAAGATTCTGGCCCGAGCGATTCCTGAACGAGGACCTGGACAAGCCGCTAAAGGGGCACTTGGCCTTTGGAGCAGGTGAGTCGAGACACACGCTCTACCAGCATGTCACTAACACAATGGGTGTCTACTAGGCCGTCGAGTCTGTCCCGGATGGGTCATCGCCAGCAACAGCCTTCACTTGCTGATCGCGCGCGTCCTGTACTGCTTCGACTTCCACACGGTTCCGGGGCATCCGATCCCGGTCGGCAAGCCGTTTGAGATCGGCACAGAGAAGCCGTACGAGGTAAAGGTCACGGTTCGAAGTCCGGCTCACGCGGCCCTGATCCAGAGGGAGTGCACAGAGGCGGCAAACATTGAGTAGATGCCGTCCGGAAAGGTTGGTCCTGTTGGGAGTGAGACGGCATGGATTTTGCACGCGATGGAGGGAAAGTGTGTGCCTACTGAGGGCTACAAGAATTGGAGGTATGGATGGTGTACAGAATAACTTGGAAGGGGTTTCGAGAGCATGCTTGATTCCTCTGTCTGGTCAACAGTCTCTATTATCACGCCACAATTTGAACATCTTCAGGTGAATTCAACATGGTATAATGTTGTTGCTGATGAGGATGATGCTTCTGAAGGCGCATCTCAGCTACAGTGCTGTACTGTCTGAAACCTTGGCTTGGGTGGAATCACTGCGAGTTGTTCACCCGCATGACCTCAACGCACAATGTTCATGGTGATTCAACGGGCCTATGGCACGTCCCTTCAGCAGAAGTTGTGCAAATATGCTCTTTTCAGCCTGTCTTCGTTCCCTACTGTTCTACAAATCAGCTGTTGCCTCCTCCCCAGCCCACGCCCTCCTGATGACCTCCCTGATCAGATCTCTGTCGATATCTCTTGGGTTGGGGTAGGATTTGCTGACGGCGAGATCGGCTGCCTTGTCGATATCTGTCTCCTTGAATCCTATGGATCCCAAGCTCCGGGGAACGCCCAGCTTGCGGAGCAGAGTGTTGAGGCCGCGTAAAGCGTCACCATCGCTATCCGGAAACGCACCAGCAAGAATCTTCATGGCCTCGGGAATCTGGGGCGCATTGTACGCCAGTGCGTGTGGGAGGATGATTGTGTGTGTTTCCGCATGCGGCAAATTGAACGAGCCACCTAATGTATGGCACAGCTTATGATGGAGAGACATTCCAACGCCGCCCAAGCATGTTCCGCAGAGCCAGGCTCCGTACTGGCAAGTAGAGCGAGCCGAAATGGAGTTGGCATCGTCAAGCAACTCGTACGCTCCTCTTGCGAGGGACTTGACGCCTTCAGCCGCCATGAGACTGACGATGGGGTTGATGTTGGGAGCGTAAAGGGCTTCGATGGCATGTGCAAGGGCATTGACAAGGCTGGTGAGCGACATGGACAGTGGAAGCGTGAGAGTCAAGTCAACGTCGTAGATGACCGTCTTGGGGAGGATTGAAAGATTGGTCTGGGTTGTCTTGACGCCATCAACAGTCTCCCCAAGGATCGGAGTCACCTCACTACCGGCGTATGTGGTTGGAATGGCGATGTGGTAAATGCCTTTGCGGAAGCTGATGGCCTTTCCAAGGCCGGTGGTACTACCGCCTCCAATCGAGACCAGGGCGTCAGGCTGTTTCTCCTGGCAGAACTGGAGAGCTTTCTCGGTGATATCCAAAGGCGTATGCATCGTGGCCTCGGAGAAAACCCAGGTGGCTTCCACGTGGGGCTCCAAGATGGTGGTGATTTGTTTCGCTTGGTCGACTTGCTGAGGAGTCGAAAGGACCAAGGGCCGGCGAAAGCCAAGTTCTTCGAGGCATTGCGGAAGCTTTCGGATTGAACCACGTCCAAAGATGATCCTGTGAGGCAGGGGGGTGTAAACGAAAGACTCCATTTTGACGCGTGGCAGAGTCAATCGATGGTGGTGATGGTGATGGTGGTGATGGGAGTGATGTCTCGACATGAGCCGAGCGGTACGCCCGTACATCTTCATTTATGTTGAACCGGCAGTGAGCTTCGGTAGATCGGTCTTGATCAAACAACGAATTACCCGCCTGGCTTTTCCATACTGTATGTCATCCCATGTTGTCTTCCTCGATAACACCCACCGAGCCATCCCCACCTCCGGCGGGGTTGCCCGACATCCGCTGCTTGCCCACCCGACGTTCAGGGTACAATTGATTAGCTTAATACCTAATGCTTGAAGCGCTTCCCATTCGAAGCACATCCGTAATTCATCAACTGCCGGAGTACAAGTCACCATGTCGCACACTCGCCCTAATATCCCCCCACTGAAGGATCTTACGACCGAAAACATTACCGAGAATGTCGTGGCCATAAACTCTACTTGCAAGGACCCTCGAACCCGCTTCCTCTTTGAGAGGCTCGCTCATCACCTTCATGATTTTGCCCGTGAGACTCGCCTGAGCACAGCCGAGTGGGAGGCAGCCATCCAGTTCCTCACCAGCACCGGAAAGATTTGCAGCGACACACGACAGGAATTGATTCTCCTATCTGATGTCCTGGGCCTCTCTCTACTGGTTGATTCTATTGATCATCCTAAACCGCCTACGTCGACAGAGGGAACTGTTCTCGGCCCGTTTCATGCCAATGGAGCTGAAAATGTGGCTTCTGGTGAAACCATTTCCCATGATCCAGAGGGAGAACCCCTCTTAGTCGTGTGTTCAGTAAAAGACTCGCAAGGGAACCCGTTGACAGATGTCGAGGTTGATGTCTGGGAGACCGACTCCAAGGGCTTCTACGATGTGCAATATGCAGATCGCGAAGGCTTTGATAACCGAGCGATACTGCATAGCGATCCCCAAGGCAAGTTTCATTTCAAGGCCATTGTCCCGGTCCCTTATCCCATCCCCGACGACGGGCCAGTGGGTCAGCTCCTCAAGGTTCTCGGCCGACATCCCTACCGGCCAAGCCATATGCACTTCAAGTTCAAGAAGGCTGGCTATGACCCGCTGATAACGTAAGCTATACCAATGCATGCAACTCAAGAGTCTCTGCTGACATCAAAAGGGCACTCTATCTCCGTGGTGACCCGTATGAGACTTCTGATGCTGTCTTTGGCGTCAAGGAGTCTCTCGTTGTGGACTTGACAAAGGTTTCTGAGACGCCAGGATTCGCAGAGATATATGGAGTATCAGGGAACACGAAACTACTTCAATATGACTTTGTCCTCGTTTCAGAAACCGAGGTGGCGGCGTTGCGATATGCCGAGGCACTCAAGTCGGCTGGCACGCTCGGGACTGGTTTGAAGGTAGTTGACGGGAAGCTCTTCTATTAGGAAAAGTGTTATCAACCAAGTTCATAGCCAAGTTTTTGTTTTGTACGAAAACATCAATAGCCTTGGCCCATTCGCGATCTGTGTGCTGGGTTACGTGCCTGGGGAATTGTCTTGGAGAATATTGACTCTAAGCGTCACGTCTACTCTACCTACAAGTGTCCGACCCGTTTATGAAAGATTGAAACCAAGCTGTACAGGGTAGAGAGACATGAGGGATCGTGCTCTTGGTCTGTCTCGTGTCTAAGAAGACATCTTTCTTTGGCGTTGCCTGGAAGAACCATGGAGCGACGACACATATTGGCAATAGGCTGCAGCGAGAACTCATAAGTGGCGCTTTGAAAATCCGCTTTGTGCATATGCTTGACTGTTGGGCTTGGTTACTGTACTCGTTGTGCTATTCTATGATAGATTCATATCTACGGTGTGGCCTCCCCTCCAAACCTTCAACCCCTGCGCAAAGGTAGATGAACCAGATTTTTGAGTGGCCAGATGCCCTGCTTTCCAGGAGATAGGATGCCATTTGGATCCACGGCGGCCTAGTGACGGAAAATTAGAGTCAGCGATGCTTTGCGGCTGTGATAGCGACGTACCTTGAGAGTCTCGACGAATCTTCTGTAGATATGACCATTGAACCTATATAGGTTCTGGACGGCGTCTGGGAATGGTTAGCAACTCTCTCCAAGTCTCAGATCAAGGTCAAGTGGAACCTACCCATGTGCTGCACATGAGACCGATAGTTGGCGAACCCATTCTTCTCTGCCTCGGTGAGCAGGGCCTTGACAACCTTGCGGCCACCCTCACGGGCCTTGGTACTGGTCTTGTCAAAGACGTACTCCTGAACAAAGAGGATGTACTTTGAGAAGACGTGACAACCAATGAATGGGTCAACACCCTGCTCCTCCATGATGGCCTTTGCCTTTCGGAACCACGTCAAGACGGTGTTGCCCTCACACGGAAGGATGAGGGTAGTGTCGATGTGCGCACCCGCTCCTGTCCCATCGGCAGGAAGGTTGTAGTCGGCGAGCTTCACGGCGAGCATTGAAGGAACACCGGCAGGGAGTGTTCCGATCTCGCTATTACCCACAGGCCTGCCATCCTTGCCCTCGTAGAGCTTGTGCTCGGTCCAGGCGTTGGGAAGATTCTGGGTGACAACTTCCTGTATCCTGCCCCAGCGGGCAACCACCAGCTGCTTGGGTCCATACAGGGACACTTGGCATCGCCAGTATCCCGTGTTGTATTTCTTCTTCAGAGCGGCGATGCTCTCAGGAGTCAATGGGCCGGGGACGCTCTGCTGCGCATGCTTGGGTGCATCATGAGAGGCAAAGTGGTTGATGTTGGTGATCATGCCGTGGCTCTGCGTAATCCCTTCACGATCCAGCTGCTGGAGCGTGTCGATGAGGGGAGCAATGTCCTCGACCTCGGGACAGTGGACCTTGACGTCCATGAAAGACGCTGGGGCCACGTCGAGGGCCACAGCCATCTTTGTGACAATGCCCAGGTTGCTCTGCAGGAAGAGGCCATCGACCTGAGGGCCGAAGCTATTGGGGCAAGCATGTGCGCTGGGGGAATTAGGCACAGCCCACTGGCCAGTTCGGAGGACATCCCCCGAGGCCAGCACCACCTCCAGGCTGCCAATGAAGTGCTGGCGATCTCCTGAGATGGTGTAGCCGTGGCCGCGATCTAGAGTCTGAGCATCGGTTAGCAGAGAGCAGCACCATCGGGGGAGGGAGGTGACTTGCATTTCCCACCACACTTCCCCAGCCCAAAGCCGGGACAGAGACCCAGAGGTCAAGCTTGTTCTCGACAAGGTGGTTGTAGACATCGAAGAAGGTTACACCAGGCTCGACCACGATGTAGGCCAGCTTCTCGTTGACTTCCAAGATGCGCTTCATGCGCTGGAGAGAGAGCACCATGGATCCAGCAACTCGAGGTGCAGGCCCACCATATCTACAAACAGTGAGCAGCACGATCAAAGACAACACAGACTCTCTGCTAGGCTTACCCAAAGTTCTTTCCCTGTGAGCAGGTCCACAGGGGGACTTGGTGCTGGTTAGCTATCTTGAGGATTGCCTGGATTTCCTCGACAGTAGACGGGCTAGAATATTGTCAGTAAGCCGTTATCACCTGGGTTGAAGCGTCTGACCATAATCCAGCCGAGGCCTCGAACCCCTCCTCAAACAAGGGATACGGGTCACGGAAGTTGACCAGATCGTCGTCGACGATGACATTTTCCTGGCCAATGGCGGCTCGGAACTCATCTAGGACACGCAAGAAGCTCGCCTCGTCGTGGCCTGGGGGGAGGGTCCGCGTCCCTGGTCTCCGAGTTCCGAACGCATGGTCGTGATGCGACTGAAGCTCGGGGGATGCGTACCACTGAACCATTTGGAATCTGTTAAACTGTGTGACAAGTGTTTGATAGTAAATAGAGAGTAAAAGGGTCTTGGGTCTTGGCTTTGTTGAATTCTAGTCTCGTTCGGTAAAGACCATTATTAAGGATAAGCAGGTCCTTATGGACTTGAAGCAGTCGAATGGAAATGCCGGCCCCGCCAGCATGAACGGCTCCATATCTCCAACTACTCGGGCACCCGGTGGCACCCGTGCGTGCTGATCCCGTAGCGTCAGGCCATTCAGTGCGCACTGGTGGGGAGCCAAGTTTACCCACTCTGGGGTGGCGTGGAGATGCCACCTCGAACGATGCTCGGGGCCAAGGAAGCAACAAGTCAGCAGTTAGGTTCTGTAGCGGAAGTATGGTTCTTGATGGGGATATGACGCCGTCGATATAAGAACCACACCGAGACTCGGGACTTCTTGTCTGCATCTCCACCACAACTATTCATCTCGTAACTACTGTGAAGAGACATCTTGATCATCATGGCGCACGTCGTTCCCGGAGTCCCAGGCACCCGCTTTCCCAAGCACTATGCCATGAGCAAGTGGAACGAGGACCACCTGCGGTTCGAGGCTGACGCCTACGAGCTCGAGGTCATCGGAGAGATCCCCAGCACCATCCACGGGGCCTTCTACCGCGTGCAACCAGACCACGCGTTCCCACCCATCTTTGCCGAAACTGAGATCCCTCTCAACGGTGACGGCAATGTCAGCTCCTTCTACATCAAGGACGGCCACGTCGACTTCAAGCAGCGCTACGTGCGCACGCCCAAGCTCATCGCCGAGCGCGAGGCCAGGCGGGCCCTCTTTGGCAGGTACCGCAACAAGTTCACGGATGACCCGCGCGTCCAGAACGTCCTCAAGGGTACCACGGCCAATACTCATGTTGTCTTTCACGACAACAAGCTCATGGCGCTCAAGGAGGATGCCCGGCCCATGGAGCTTGACCCCATCACCCTCGAGACCCTCGGCTATGTCGACTACAATGGCACGCTCAGCTGCCCAACGCACACTGCCCACCCCAAGGCGGACTCCACCACGGGGGAGCTGGTCTGCTATGGGTATGAGGCTGCCGGAGAGGCGTCCCCGGATATCTGCTCCTTTACCGTCGACAAGGACGGTAAGCTCTCAGAAGAAGTGTGGTTCAAGGCGCCGTGGCCCTGCATGATCCACGACTTCTGGGCCACCGACAACTGGGTCGTGTTCCCCATCAACGGCCTCAAGGCCAGCCTGGAGCAGATGAAGAGCGGCGGTGACCACTTCTACTGGGACGAGAACCTCGACTACCAGCTTCTGGGTGTCATCCCTCGGCGAGGCGCCAAGCCCGAGGACGCTAAGTGGTTCAAGACACCCCAGGGCTGCTACTCGCACACCATCAACGCCTACGAGGAGGATGGCAAGCTGGTCCTGGATGCCAACGTCTGGACCGACCTGCACTTCCCCTTCTTCCCAAACACCAAGGGTGAGAGGTTCTTCACTGACCCCAGAAAGGTCAAGGCGCCCATCGTTCGCTACCGGTTCGACCCCAACGCCAGCACTGACAAGATGATCCACCCCGAGGGTGTCCTCGTCGACGGCGTCAACGAGTTTGGCCGCATCGACGACCGCCTCTTGGGCAAGAAGTACTCGCGCGTCTGGATCTTGAAGGTCGACCCTACCCACCAAGTCAAGATAAACGACCACGAGACTGCCAAGGGCAACGTCGGCTTCAACACTCTGGTGTGCTACAACTTTGAGACGGGCGAGCTGCAGTCGTACCGCCACGGGGACGATTCCACCTTCCAGGAGCCCGTCTTTGTGCCGAGGTATGAGGGAGCTGACCCCGAAGACGGCTACATCCTCGTCGTGGCCGACCGATATCGTGAAGGCCGCAACGTGGTGCTGCTATTTGAGGCCTCGGACATCACCAATGGGCCCCTGGCCGAGATCAAGCTGCCTTTCAAGCTGATGGACGGCCTCCATGGTAGCTGGGTGGATGGCAAGGAGGTCGACGCCGCCAGGGAGGCGAGCGAGGCACGGAGAGCGAATGGAGTTGCAAACGGGCATTAGGATTGGACCTTCACTTGATTCTGGTACTCGTCCTGACAAAGCAGTAGCTCTTCTTAAGATACAGGTACAAATCCAGGCCGTTGATGGGGGGAGGAAGCTCGGGTAGGCGTCTCAAGCAAGGGCATCATGTACAGTCACTACCGCAGACCGAAAAACATGCAGGACGTTGAGATACGAAGAAAGATGTGACCTGTTTTCCGGATTGCCTTGCATTCCGATACGTTCCGTTATCTAAGGCGTCCTGAAGTCTATCCGCAGCATCGTGATCAAAAATGAGTATCTGAATGGTCAGATCATTGCAACTCTTGTCTGATCTTTCGCCACTTGTGAGTGTTGATGGCGGGTTATCGGGAGTTGGTATAGTTATAGTCGATCCCACCTCCACATTGTTCACTCAAACATGACATTTATTACGATCAGTTAATTAAGTGATCCAGCGATTGTACATCACTCTATTCCAAGACACCTAAAAACGATAGCTCATCTAGAATATGCTGGATCCACCACTGACGGGGATATACGCGCCGTTGATCCAACCCGCCTTCTCCTCAGCCAAGGTTGCAACAACCCATGCAATCTCCTCAGGTGTACCCACACGCGCAGCGACAGGTGTAGCGTCAATCATCGGCTGCAGTGCCTCTCTGACGGCGCTGGGAGCAGCGAGAAAGGCATCTGTGCCGACAGGGCCGGGGGCCACGGCGTTGACGGTGCATCCGTACTTGCGAGGGAGCTCCGACGCCCAGCACTGGGTGTAGACCTCGACGAGCCCCTTGGTTCCGGCATAAATGCTTGATTCCGGCCCCGGTGTGCGGGACACGGAGCTGCCGATGTTGATGATGCGCGAGTTCTCGTGTGAAAGGTGCTTGAGGACGGCGCGGGTCAGGAAGAAGACGCCTCTGGCGTTGAGGTAGACAATATCATGCCACGTCTTTTCGACCTTCGCGTCGTCGGGATCGTCGAGAAACGTCGGACGGTTGATGCCAGCGCTGTTGACCAGGATGTCGATCTTGCCAAAGGCCTTGGCCGCCGCATCAGCAAGCACCCGTGGCCCCTCTGGCGTTGAAAGGTCTGCTTCTACAGCGACAGCTCGGCTGGGTTCGCCAAGGCTCTTGAGAACATTGTCTGCGTTGGCCTTCTCACTTTGGTTGGGATAGTTGATGACCACAGACGCCCCGCGGCTGAACAGCTCCCGGGCGATGGCGGCGCCTAAACCCGCCGAGGAGCCGCTGATCAGAGCAACCTTGCCGGCCAGTGTTGACATGATGGAAACTGCTGTCGAGGTGGAATGTGTTGTGGAGAATAAGAACAACTTGCGGAGACGTAGCTTGGTGAGTGACTGGTTTTTGAGTCGGGACGAGGGATTACTGACTGCTCTGGCTATATAGATGGATTAATGGATCGATGGATAGATACAGCGGGCACACCGGTGGATAAATCTCTTCTGCAGTGGTGGGTTGAGAGTTTGGGCTGATACTTTGAGTGGCTGGGCTAATCGTAGAGAGCGCTACCCACCAGGGTGGGGAGTTCAATGGCCAACATGAGGCATGAACTATAAAACCATGGCACACATTGGGAATCATTTCATGCCCTAATAGGTACCTCTACACAGAAGGAAGGAATACAGAAAGATCTACAGGCTTTGCCGTACTCGCCATGCCCCTGAATATCGTCGTTATCGGAGCCGGGCTGGGTGGACTCGCCGCCGCCCTCTCGGTCAAGCAAGAGTCGCCTGGCCACGATGTCCTCGTCGTGGAATCGGCTCCTGTGCTAGCTGAGGTGAGTTCCATTGGGACCTGTAACCCTATACAGCAGACGCTGACATGTTGGGCCCCCTAGATCGGTGCAGGTCTTCAGCTCACACCGAATGCGACACGGCTGCTTCTTCGTTGGGGTCTCAAGCCTGGCCTTGAGAAGCTGGCGAGCAGCCCGGAAGAGTTCCTTGTCCGCCGATTTGACGGCCGTAAGCTTCTTGGCGAGCGCCAGAACTTTGCCGCAGAGATGCTCGACAAGTATCGGTCTCCCTACTGGGATATGCACCGAGCCGATCTGCAGCTGGCAATGTTTGAGCGGGCCAAGAGCCTCGGCGTCCGCTTCCAATTCGGTACTCTGGTGAAGGATGTGGATCTTTCCATTCCCCAGTTGACCACCGACAAGGGTGACAAGATCACCGGAGATCTGGTGATAGCTGCAGATGGTAGGATCCCCCAGCTGTCATGTTACTACCTAAGCTAACACGGAACAGGACTCTGGTCCAACACCCGATCCAAGGTTCTCGGTAGGCCCAGCCGTCCCATAGCGACGGGGGACCTCGCGTATCGCATTGTCCTCAAATCCGAAGAAATCCAGGATCAGGAGCTGCTCGACTTCATGAACAAGCCCCGGGTCTGCCTATGGGTTGGCCCAGAATGCCACGCCATCTACTACCCTCTCAGGAACAACACCATGGCCAACATTGTCCTGCTGGTTCCGGATAATCTGCCAGACAACGTGGCCAAGATGCCAGGTGACCTTTCCGAGATGAGGGAGATTTTCGACAAGTGGGATCCGCTGTGAGTTGACAGCCATCGCCACCGATAGATACATGCTGATCGATAACCCCAGGCTGCAAAGGTTCCTATCCCAGGTCAACAAGATAGAGAAGTGGAAGCTGATGCATCGTGAGTGCCACGGAAGCTTGACTCTCGGCCCTGTCTAACGCTGCATAGTTGACGAACTGGAGCGCTGGTACAACGAAGAAGCCACGGTCGTATTCCTGGGCGATGCCTGCCACCCGATGCTGCCGTACATGGCACAGGGAGCTGGCTCTGCTATCGAGGACGGTGCCGCACTAGGCACCCTTCTTTCCAAGATAAAGAGCAAAGAGGAACTGCCTGGTGCTCTGAAGACGTATCAAGACCTGAGAGTCCCCCGGAGCACCGCCCTACAGAAGTGGAGTATGAAGCAGGTAAGTCTACGATCTTTGAAAAGAGGGAGTCAAAGGAGAGAGCAGGCAGTTGAAGCGTGATGCAGAGACACATCAACCACTTGCCTGATGGCCCAGAGCAAGAGGCGAGAGATAAGCTCGCCGAATCTCAACTCTACGATCAGCAACCCGGATACCCATTCTACTGGTATGCATCGCCGAAGCTTGACAAGATCTGACTGAGGCTGACATGATTGTTAGGATTGACCCAGGCGCACAGGACTTTGTCTATGGATATGATGTTATTGCTGAGGTGAGTACGAGGGGACATTCATATTTTGGTTCATATGCTTACGTTGTTGGAAAAACAGTTGAAGAAGATTGGGGTCGAGGCCACAACACACAACTGATCAGTCTAGAAGACTGCAGTGACTGGGTTTGAGTGGGGGATGGATGAAGAATTTACTTCAATTCCGAGAGCTATATGTGATACAATAGATACATAGCGGAAACCTTGGACAGTCCTGTATATATAACGTACGTGATAAGCGAGTCGGAAATACAAGCGAGTCGGAAAAAAATCCCTCAACGCCCCTTCTTTTCATTTGATCAATTATTTCTCAACCACCAAATATGTCTCAGTCTAGCAAAGAGACAAATATCATCCTTGCCCTTCAGGCTCTTCAAAAGAACCCGAAATTACGTATCTACCCTACTGCAAAGATATATAAGGTCCCGCCTAGTACCCTCTATGACCGACATCATGGCAAACCTTCTCGAGGCGATATTATCCCTAATTCACGCAAACTATCTGATCTTGAGGAACAGATCATTATTGACTATATTCTTGACCTAGACTCGAGAGGGTTTCCCCCGCGACTTCGTGGTGTTGAAGAAATGGCCAACCGACTGCTTGCCGACCGCGACGCGTCACATGTTGGCAAGCGCTGGGCTTCTAGCTTCGTCAAGCGACACCCAGAGCTCAAGACGCGTTTTCATCGCAGATATGACTATCAAAGAGCCAAATGCGAAGATCCGACTACCATTCGGAAGTGGTTCTCGCTTGTAGAGAACACAATCGCGAAATATGGTATCACCCTTGCCGATATCTATAACTTTGATGAGACTGGCTTTATGATGGGTATGATTGCAAGCGGAATGGTCGTCACAGGCGCAGAAAGGCGTGGAAGGCCAAAATCAGTGCAGCCTGGAAACCGGGAATGGGTTACAGTCATCCAGGCGATTAATGCGGAAGGCTGGGCGATCCCGCCGTTCATCGTGGTTGCGGGCCAATATCACCTCGCCAACTGGTACC
>SSHR01000601.1:0-26131 GCA_006518225.1 Fusarium neocosmosporiellum | reverse complement strand
GCTGTACACGTATGACTCCCCAAGGATCGTTGGTCCATTACTAAGCCTAATTAAGCCACCCGTCACTATCACCGTGAATTTCTCTCCTTTTCAACAGGCAGCACACAGAATCAACTCTCACACAATCTTATTCCTAAAACGATTAAAAACCTCATGAATCAACATGGACGATGACAGTCGATCCGTATCCTCCTGTTCAATACCGGAGGACATGTACATGCGCAAGGCCGTGCCCTACCGGAGGACTATCGTATGAAGGCCCTGCAACACACTTGTTTAGGAAAAGGCTCTCACCAAGATACACAGTACTTTCGATATGGGACTCGAATCATTGAAGCCACAGGAAGTGCTTCGGACAACTGCCATCCAAATGTTCTGCGCCTTCGGATCCGCAGGACGTTTATCGAGCGAGTCATCCAAGCCATTGTTTCATTCCTTCCCCTTGCATGGGCGTGTTGGATCCGGTCCAGATTTCCCGAGTGGTGTCTGCCAGAGAATATCGTCCTCAAGATCGAGAAGGATGGCTGGGACGAAGAGTTTGATATGGAAAAGGCAGCATACGAACAGCTCGAGCCCATGCAACGCAGTGTCATCCCCCGATGCTATGGGCAGATAGAATACGACGGAAAACGAGCCTTGATACTTTCCGACATTGGGGGGTACTGCGTAGCGACACCAGAAGGTGCAGTGCTGGGCGCAGAGGATTTCCGTCCCCTGCTGGAGAAGGCTCTGACCTCTATCAGCAAGCTAGGTGTCTCCCACGACGACAACAAGCTTGACAACTTCCATCTCGTCACGGAGGATGGCAAGGACAGGATCATGATAGTAGACTTGGAAATGGTGGATACAGGCCTGTCAGAGGCTGACTTTGCCTTTGTGACTAAGGCGAGTGAAAATTTTGTGATGCGGCAGTACCGACAGCATTTGGAATGCATGGAGTATGATGGGGTGCTTCTCCCCAAGCGGCCACTCAAGGCGTAGTTATCTTCTCAAGAGCTCTAATTTAGCCGGAATATGAATTGGCATTTACCAACAAGGCAAAAGCTAAGGTGGCTCTGAGCTAATAATGTGATTGGTGTGTTCATGTCGTCATGTGAGGTTGGCCCCGGCATCCTGCGTTTCACTTGTCGTCATCTTAAAACAAGTAACTCTCACTTGTCAACCTATACTCAGAAGACGCCCATACCTGAACTTAGCTGTCCATCGATAAGCTCTGTGCTCCATTAGTCATGTAACCGTCGCTATTCTCTCCTCCTCCGCCTGGTATCTACGAGTTCACTGAAGTCCTCACGTTTCACTTTTCAGATCCCTCTGTTCCCCCAGCGCTTTCTGACGAGAGCACGAATGTGGGACAAGTATGGGCATTTACGCTAAAGACATATCTCGAGCTGGAGCAAACCGGCATAGTCTACTGGACTCTTGTGCATGGCTCTCCCCAGCGAGCCAAGCTCTTCATCGGTGCTTGGCCCTCCACCCTGTCCTTGAGCGTTGAGTATTCTAACTTGTTGTCAAAGACTGGAAGACGGATCTTGGTAGAGAAAATTTCGAGTCTAGCGCAGAGATGCAAAACCTTCGTATGACCTGGAACTCTGTCACTTCAGCACCCGTTCACTCAGTCGTTTACCGTCTTCCATGGGGCGGCCACAAAGGGCACCCGGGGTTGCACAGCTCATATGACACCGTGTCTACCTTCCTCACCTTCAACTTCCCCGTTGCCCTTACAAACGAGGACAAAGGGAAACTGGAAACCCTTCTTTCACAGTTTGCCAGATCTGTCCTGCAGAGTCCAGGCGGCGTGGTGTCCTCATACTGCACCACTGGATGGGATGTGAATAACACTTCATGCTGCGGTATATTTCGCTATATAAGCATTGAAGAAATGCAGTCTTTCCTTCAGCAGAACCAGATGTTTGAGGAACTACGGTCATTTGCTGCCAACGGCACCGAAGTAGAATTCATGGAGGTGCGTTGCTATGCGCATGGATGGCAAGGCTCAGTGGATAAAACTTATCCTGAGAATCCAGCATTAGGCGCATTCTTCGCGAACCTTAGAGAACTGTCACAAGCAATTGGACCGCGTGAGCCAGGGCGCTCAATGTTTGGCTAGGTTAGTCTATCGTTTGGTCAGCGGCCATGGAGGCCTCATCACTGGATCCTTGTATTGAGACTCACACAGCGCATCTTTTCATTCGATTTTATCCTTATACTGAGTTAGAAGGATAAAGGCGTCCATTATCAAGAAGTCAAGTTTGGTGCGCGAACAATCCTCGTCGTCTGTCTTTGGCTTTCTGCTGCGGGCCGCAAATGCCGATATTTTGGCCGCCCTCTTGCCGCAATGTTGCCGCAGCATGGGTTGTGGTGGGTATGCAATCTAGGGAAATCTTGGCTTCAAGATGGTCATTTTATAGTGACCCATCAATCGCAGTCATGACACTGAGAATACCTGTTTAATTCTGAAAGACTATGAATCATGGCTTCAAGATTGCAGTCGGTTTACTTCACCGTTGAGATTCGAAGCGCTGAGTTTACTGGCAAAAGCCAAGCCCACCCACGTTTATGGCTGCGACGCGAGGAACTCAATCGCCCATTGGCGATGGCATCTCAGCCTCCCAAAAACTAAGCTTCACTCCCGTTTTTCCCGTTCCTGCCGCTTCAAAATGTGGTCATGACCAGAGGTTGCCATCCCCACTGCTGCTCAAACCCTTTCGTCTCTCGGCGTCACAATGCTCTTGACTCTGGCCAATTGAACCCGTGGATCATGCGCAATTGTTGGGTTTATTAATGCAAATTTCGTGATTCTCGGCCGGATGACCGATGCCGGGGTCGGAGGCGGAACCCCGCGAAGTTGAGGTGGGCTCCGTCCAAGGTCCAAGGGCGTGCTGGACATGCGGACGAGTATTACTTTTACATAAACCCCGGGTACCTCTCTCTCTCCAGCAATGATCTTTTTTATTCCAATATCTCTTTGTTACTCTTTTGTTCAAAATGACGGCGCCCGAGATGAGGGCTGTGGACGACAGTGTCTGCCCTACACCAATTGACACTGACCCAGAGTCTTCACTTGAGAAGCATCGTCGCTCTGATGACGACATCTCTTCCACCCTCAACGGCGATGAGTCAGACCAAACATGTCCAATTGACCCTGGAGAACCTCCCGACGGCGGTCTACGAGCCTGGCTGCAGGTCGTAACGGGTCATCTCGTCGCCTTCAACTCGTGGGGCTACCTCATCAGCTTTGGCATCTTTCAGCCCTACTACGAGGATGAGTTTGACCTCCCGCCGTCGGTCATCTCGTGGATTGGGAGTTTAGAGGTTTGCCTCATTTTTCTCGTTGGGACATTTTCTGGTCGCGCTTTTGATGCGGGTTACTATCGCACTGCACTCTTCATCGGTCTGTTCCTCCAGACCCTCGGCGTCTTCATGACGAGCATCGCGTCGGAGTACTGGCAGGTCCTCCTCGCACAGGGTATAGCTCAAGGGCTGGGCAACGGCATCGTCTTTGCTCCGACAATAGCCAACATGTCGACATACTTCACCAAAAAGAAGACCATCGCCATTTCCGCTGCCGCCTGTGGTGCAGGAACCGGAGGCATGGTGTTTCCCCTGATCGCTCAGCAACTTATGCCCAAGATCGGGTTCCGCTGGACGGTCCGAGTGATGGGCCTGGTCGTTCTCGTGGCGTCCATCCTCATCTTGCTGCTGGCGAGGACGAGATTACCTCCCCGAAAGGCTGGACCGCTTGTGGAACTTGCCGCGTTCAAGGAGCTGAGCTACGTGTTGTTTGCCGTAGCCATGTTCTTTACTCTTTGGCCGACGTGGATCTCGTACAACTATGTAAGTTCGCTTAATGAGACCTGTTTGGCTGGTTGCTCACATTTTCATAGGCTCGCCAATACGCGACTGACAAACTGGACGGAACGGCATCGGACTCTTTCACCATCCTCATTGTCATTAATGCCGTAGGCATACCGGGACGGATGGTGGCAGCCTGGCTCGCAGACCGATACTTTGGCGCCGTCAACGTCTTCATCCCAACAATCCTCTCGGCCGGCATCTGCATCTACCTGTGGTCCCAAGTCCACACCCTCCCCGGCGGCTTTGTCTGGGTCTCGGTATTCGGCTACTTTGGCGCCGGCATCCAAAGCCTCTTTCCCTCGACGTGCGCGAGTTTAACAAAGGACCTGAGCAAGGCGGGCACCAGGATCGGCATGATTTTCACCATTATTAGTTTTGCTGCTCTCACGGGGTCGCCGCTTGCTGGCAAGTTTATGCAGATGACCGGGGGTGATTATTTGGCTGCGCAGATGTGGGGGGGGTCGAGTATGATGCTTGGGGCGGCGTTGTTGTTTGCGGCGAAGAAGGCCGAAGAGAGACAAAAACCATAGATTGGATATGATATTGGATAGACCTATAGACTATGTGTATACAGCATTTATATACAACATTTCACAGCATCTTTTCGCGTTGCAATTGGATGCTGTGCGACTCGAGTGAGGATCTCGGCCCCGCGCCAACTGTATCCCCGGATTTTCGCGGTACATGAGGCTTCTAAAAATTCAACCTCAGCTCCCCCTCCAACATCAACAATTCCACTTCCCACCCCCCCAATCTCCTCTCACAAGCCATGTCCCCGGCGCCATGGATATGCAGGAGCTGCACTCGAGCGCTGGCTCGCTCTCGTGTGCGCCAATTCGTGCGCTTCGCCTCCAATGGTTCGTGCAACGCCGCCCATTGAGAAAACTCTAGCTAACGATTGCTCTCTAGATGCCTCGTCGCTCCTTGCTCCCGCCCTTCTTCAGCGCGCAAAGTCCATGACTTCCGAATACGACGAACTTCAAAAGACACTCAACGCTTCCTTCGATTCTACAAAGGCCAAACGCGTCGGCGAACTTTCTCGGGTTGCCGAGGCTCTGAAAGCATGGGAAAAGTCGCAGGCTTCTGTCGCTGAGCTGACAGCCATGCTCGATGACCCAGAGCAAGACGCTGACCTAGTTTCTATTGCTCGCGATGAGCTAGAGTCTGAGACGGGAAAGCTTGAGTCCCTCGCCAGGAATCTCTCTGCCAGTCTCACCCCGCGCCATCCCTTTGCCGATTTCCCCTGCATGATCGAATTCCGACCCGGCCCCGGCGGTCTCGAAGGTCGATACTTTACCGACACGCTGTTCAAGATGTACAAGGCGCTCTGCATGCGAAAGGGCTACCGCCACAGCGTGATGAAGTACGAATTCGCCGACACTGCAGGCGACTCATCCTCCTCAGCCGGCGAGAACCCCCTCCAAGAAGCCGTCCTCGAAATCCAAGACCAAGGCGCCTTTGACCTCTTCCGCAGCGAGGCAGGCATGCACAGAGTCCAGCGCATCCCCAGCACCGAGAGCAAAGGCCGCGTTCACACGAGCGCCGTCGCAGTATGGGTTCTCCCCTCGTTCCCGGAAAATGGCACCAGCAGTGTCGACTTTGAAGATCCAGAGAGCGACTTTTACGTGAACCCTCAGGAAGTCAAGATTGAAACGATGCGTGCTCGGGGTGCGGGCGGACAGCACGTCAACAAGACAGAGTCTGCGATTCGGATGACGCATTTGCCCACGGGGACGACAGTGTCGATGCAGGATCATAGATCGCAGCAGAGAAACAGGGAGGAGGCGTGGAAGATGATGCGGGCGAGAATTGCGGATCAGAGACGGGAGGCGAGGGAGGAGGAGGCTGCAAAGTTGAGGAACAGTGTGCTGTCCAAGACGCAGATTACGCGTGGCGACAAGATCAGGACGTACAACTATAACCAGGACCGATGTACCGATCATCGAGCGGGGATAGATGTGCATGATTTGCCCAATGTGTTGGAGGGTGGTGAGAAGCTGGATAGGATCATGGATGGTGCGAGGGATTGGCTTGTCGGCAGGGACATGGAGCTTCTCGTCACAGAAGAAGAAGCAAAAGAGAAGGAAAGCAAAGGCAAGAAATAGAGAAAAAGTGTACAAAAGTGTAGAATAGTATTGGTTGTATTATACAGGACCTGCTGTAAGATGGATGAGATGGTCTCTACTGACGGCATGAATACAAGACATATCCTCTCATGATACTCTCATAGTCTTCATCTCGCATTCAACTGAATTAGACACCTGATTATACCCATGTTAGACACCAAACTCCTGGCAAGATCACAACCAGGATATCCATGTCTTGCGCTCCCAGCCATCAACTCCATGCAACTTTCAAAACTCCGTCAAACGCATATTAACCCTAACCCCACAGAGCATCTCACATGAGACCTCCCAGGACCACCTTGCCGATACTGGCTACTTCCGTCTTGATATGATGACGGCTCTGATCTTCAAATTCTCGTACAATGCCTTGAACGATAATCTTGCGCACTCGCGAGTCGGCTTTGGTAAAGAGCTCGGCGACGGGAGCGGAGCATTCGCGGGGTGAAGGCACAAGGGCCAAGAATCGGGTATAGCAATCGATCAAGACATCGCACAAGGTCGCAAACGTCTCAAAGTAGTCAGGATCGAACGGTAGTGAGGGTGTCAACAGATGTGTATACTCCTCGCCAGGAAGCAAATCCGTTTCTGACGCCGCAAAGTTCATAACTGCTGGCGCGGGTCCACCGGCTGCTGGTACAGGGGCCATCTCGTCCACCATGGGATGCATATCAGCCGCAGATGTCGACCGTCGCGACTTGCCGCCCGGTCGGCGGAACATGCTGGGAAGACGGGCGCGGGTCAGGGATGCAGCTGTGGAGGAGTCGCCGTGAAGCTGCTGGAAAGAATCGTATTCGGAGAGGAGGCTGTTTAGACTTCGGAGGAACTCGATGGGAGTGGAGGAGTAGAGATCGACGACGGTGGGGAGGGAGAGGCCCAGGAGGAGATGGTTTGTTGCTTTGCGACCGAGCTTCCGAGCGTCGAACGAAGGCATGCGGTGGAGGTCTTGTTTTTCGAAGAGGTAAGTCTTGAACCAGTGGACACGGCCTTCATGACTGGTCGCTGTTAGTCTGTGGTTATAGGAATATGCTGTTGGCCAACGCACGCTTTGCGCAAATAGTCAAGCGTGGAAATGCGCTTGTTGGCGAGCTCAGTAACATGATGGTGCATGATGCTGGCCTCGCTCTGCTGCCACACACCAGTTGTGCCAGGCGCGCCATTTGAAGTCGCATGAGACGCCATACCGCCGCCCAAGTGAATTGTTGATCCAGTCGCACTGCGGTTCAGCATCTGAATGCCCAAGTCCGGAGCCTGCGGGAGATGATGACCCTCGGCGAGGTCGGGTCGCGGTGATATTTTGGCAGCGGCAGCCAGGGCGTATTCAGGGAGGGCGGGGGGCGCGGCTGCGTCCGTCACGTAGGCATTTGGACCGTTTCCGAAGGAGCTCCCGCGGCGGCGCGATCCTGACAGCGAGGACTTGCGCGAGAAGGAGGGCTTGCGGTCCTTGGTCAGGAGGTTCGGGAGGTTGGTGTTGAGGGGGTCGACGCCGTGGCCGTCGCGAGTCGTCGGGCGGGAGGCGGCGGCGTTGGAGGAGGAGGAGAAGATGGAGGTCGAGAAGATGGGCGTGCCGGTGGAATTGGGTGTCTTGGGCGGCATTTTGGGCGGTCGGTGGGCTTGTGGTTATTAATTAGAGACTATGGAGTGTGTGGTGGTGTGCGAGTCTTTTGAGAGGCTGTGCGGCAGCCGCGCGTAAGGGATGGCACACTCAGTTCGGCAGGAAAAAGGATGAGACAGCGCAGCTCCTCGAACCGCTTTCGAGCAAGAGTCAGAGCCGCAGACGGTCGTAGCGTTGCAGCCAAGCAAGGGGGGTGAGGGGTGGTAGCGGTAGTGGTATGGAGCACAGAGTTTTTGGGTGAGTGGCGCTGAGGATTGCGCCTGTTGGCGGCTTTCCCAGCTGAGCCCCTGGCTGGGAGGTTGTATCGGTGGCGGGTTCGAGGATCGATCGTAATGACGCTGCTGTGAGGGATTGTTTGGTAGCTTGCGGTGTTGATGTTTCTTGGACCCCTTGTTTGGATTGGGAGGGTGATTGCATTCGGCAAGGGGTAGAGGGAAAAATAGAAGATCCAGGATGGAGGCGAGGGGCGGGCAGGGATGATGGGTTAGGGGACTTGGCCGCGCTACTGCAAGTCATCAACCACATTTGCATTCTACATGAACTCCAGGTTGTCATTACTCGTGTTTTGATCCTATTCGATGTCTACACTTCATCTAGTCAGTCATATATTGGGAGTTGCCTCTTTGTAGGCTTAGCACAAATCTGTGTAGGTATTGTAACTTGTTTGTCCCACTGCAATCCCCCAACCTGAGGCAGACACACTGAGCTACAGGTTAGGAGGGCGCCACAAACAAGAGGCTTTAGCATGGAGAGCTGCGCACCTCAAGGCATCGTTGATATGTCATTGCGATGAACTTCGGCTTTTGGAAGATAGTCGCTTGGTGAAAGAATTATGTACGAAATATCCTGTCCTTAGGTTGTATGATTAGGCATCACTATCAATCCACTTTGTCGACGAGGCCTTTCTTAGTCACAGCTGAGTACCAATCTGAGAGGGTTTGCGGCAAGTTCATAAGCAGCATCAACGTTTCCATCTTGCGTTAAGTAGCCGTTTCATTCAACAGACAACGTTGTGGATTGTATTACCTGCAGCTTGATGTATCATAGAGTATCACAATGACAGAGTTAATCCGCCCGAACATCAAGACACGTCGCCTGAATTTTGACTTTCAACAGATGACATTTCAAGGTGAATTCAGTGTCGCCCCTCAAAGGATTTTCTTTGATTAGTTTACCAAAACACGTCTGTATCTCCTCGTCACGTTCACGTTCCCTCCCGAAATTCACAACCCTTGGAAACGACGCTCGGCATCCAGTTCACTCCATATTCCTATTCAAATCACAACTCTCGAAATAACCCCCGTCTCCAAAACATCAACCAAATACCATTAATTGTCTTTTTATCCACCATCAAGACCCCTGCTATCGCCACCATGCCTGCACCGACAAGCTCGCCCTGGAGACCTCCACCACCACTGGCGCAAAGAGGTATCATCTCGACCGGCGATTACTTCCAGAACCTCCCCACGGAGATTCGCATTGCAGTCATGCACCAATGCCACACCGCCATCGATATTAGGGCTCTCATATTAGCGTCGCCCGCCATGCTGGCTTGCCTGACAGAAAACCGACCCCGTTGTCTACAAGGCGTGGCAGAGAGGCTCACGAACCATATTCAATCAGAATCAGTACTTCCATTGGCTTTACTGGCTGGTCGCCTTCGGCACGTTCGCGAGAGGCACCAAGAATCCTCGAGGGAAGTCCTGAGAAGCAAGATACAGCAGGTCCTCAACGAAGAGATTGACTTGGAAGGATGGGAGAGCAACTTGGTCGCTCTTTGCCAGCTTCCCGCTCTCTTTCGCAGTGGCAACGAATTTGTATCGCAGACCGGCCCAAAGATCTCATCGATGCCGGTTCATACGTCATACTTGATAATAAGCATGGTTCAAGGATTCGATAAATACTGCGAAAAGTGGGAAAGGGAGGGACTGGAGGCATACTTCCGTTTCGATGGCTACTGCAATGCCCTTTTTTACGGTCACGAGCCTCTGTTTAAGGATGGCACAGCCACTGAGGAGCAGTTCCTTTGCCTCTCTGGCATCGGGGATAACAGGACCGAGGCATTTGAGGTATTCTGCAAGATCATGAAAAACATCATTCTCGGTCCCTGTGAGTTGGAAGAGGGGTGGGGCCCTTACTTGCTCGGGCTAGCAATCCCGGGCCGCGAAGGCCCCAGGCGAGACTGGACGACTGAAGAGATGCAAGAGTACTTTCCACTCGCCATGCTCGAGACCTAGGGCAAAAGCGACCTCATTTCTTGGAAACACGGCATCTTTCGTCGCCTTGAATGCGTTGAGAGACATATGCGCCGACTCTGTGGTGATGATACATATATAACCGCGATAGGACGTCCCCGTTCTGCCATGGAATTTCCCGCGGGTCTTCACATGTGCCAGTCTTTGTCAAAATATCTACCACGATTTCGGGTTTATGGATGACGATCGATGCACGTGGCTGTCTCGTGTGGAACGGTTAGCTAAGAAAGGGGCATAGGCTGCCGCTGGGAGTTGTGATTTTTCTAGGTACAAGCCTTATTCGGGGCAGCATTTTCGGCTTCGAGTCTAGGAAGAAATATAATCTTCGCCCCTTACTGGGTATCGTCAGCTTGACGGTTTGCATCTAGAGCATCGTCGATAATCTTCCACGTGTGATCCCTAACCCTCTGAATTTGCTCCTCACTCCAAACAGGCTTGTCCAGAACAACATTGCCCTTTTCGTTAATACAACTCCAGAACTTGTCCTCCTTGTCGGCGGCTGCACACTCATATGTCCCTTTGAGCAGGTTCTTGGCGCATGTCTCAGCCGAAACGCCGAAAAAGTGACTGAGACCCTTTGGGATGGGGCGTATATACCATGGGAGTGTTTTGTAGATGTTGGTCTGGACGATTCCGGGATGGGCGTGAATGAATCGGCATCGTTTTTGACCTTGTTGTCTTTGCTCGGCTGCATGTGCCTGGACCATGGCATCGGTCATTGTGACACAATGTTGTGTTACAGCTGCCAAGGTAAAGCTGGATTTGAGGTCCAAGTCGTCCCACTTGAGCTGGTTCGGATTCCCACGCGTGCTATCCAGCACAATGAGAACTTTTGCGTCGTCTTTCAAAACAGGACTCAGTTCTCGAATGAGCAGCTGTCTCCCGTAATAGTGAAGCGCCATCTTGCGATCGATTCCTTCAGGCGTCTCAGTCCGCCCCGCCAATGAGATGATGCCCTGAGTTAAGACAAGCAAGTCAAGTTGCTGCTCCTTTTCTGACTTGTACTTGTCGGTATAGTGCTTGATTGAGCGCATTGACGATGCATCCAGGGGTCGGAACTCGAGGTTGGCGTGAGGGAGGCTCTTTGGCTCTGTGCGGCCGCTGATAATAACGCTTGAGGATGTCGAGGCTGCGGCGAGCTGGCAGGCTATAGCGTAGCCAATGCCGCCTGTTCCCCCGACTACTAAAGATCTCGTAGCCATGTTGATTGTTGAGTTGAGTCTGAGCCGAGAATACGAGACGTGGGCGTCGTGTTGCTTTTAAAGTTGGGACCATCGCCAGGGTCGGCATGAATTCAACCGACCACCGGAGACTTTTTATAAATTGCCCCGTGTTCCCGAGTACACATGTCTATGCTGCTCGTCTGAGCCAGAATTTTTATATGTTTGTAGCAACTACTGTGCGAGGGCTGCGCGGCCATTTGGCACACTGCGTACACCTAGGCATGGTCACTGGTATTCGACAAGGCTCGAGGAATAGAGACGTGATATCCTTCAAATCAGCCCCTCAATGTTTATCAGACTAATTACTACTATTCTATTTTGTTGCCCTATGATTTAGAAGTAGATTTTCTACTCGGAGCTTCAATAGATTCAAGTTGTGATCACCCAACCACCTGTGGTCGTCAAAAACGCCTCCCTCATGTGTCCAGTCTGCTCGAGCAGCTGCGAGCGCAGTGCCAAACCTCCCAACCTCGGTCCGTAGATTCACTTGAGCTCCAGCATCCAGCAGCATCTGGACGCCCAGTGCGAACCCCCGGTAGGCTGCTGAAATTAGGGCTGTTCCCAAGACTGCTCCTTCACATTCGGGGATCTGGTCTACTTGAACTCCCTTGCCGAGTAGGAATTCGATAGTATCCACCGACCTCGACTGCATGGCCGCAATTAGCGGGCTTCCGTAGAATCCATACGGCACGCGAAGATGGACATCTGCCCCTTTCTCGACTAGGCGCCTGCATACGACGACATCGGTTGCCGCCGTTGCGACTATGGCACTACCATATGCCCCGGTTGGGACCAGCGCGTTCACATCCGCTTCCTTCTCTATCAGAAGATTGACGAAATCGAGGTTGCGGTCCCGTATATAATTTCGAATAGCGGCAATAAGAGCGCTTCCGAACTCGCCCACTTCGGGAACCGCGTTCACTTCTGCCCCCCCTTCGTTGAGCAGATACCCGATCACACGTCCATTCCCGGATACAGAAGCAGCAATGAGAGCACTCCCATAGATTCCAACAGACGAGAGGTAGTTCACATCTGCTCCATGATTGACGAGTAGTTGGGCTATATCCAGAGCCGTGCCTCGTTGCTGTTTGGTTGAGGTGGCAGCCGCAATCAAGGCAGTCCTATACTCCCTAACCGACGCTGGCAGATTGGTATATGCACCGTTGTTGATGAGAAGCTGGGTCATTTTTAGATCCTTCCTGGCCGCCGCAGAGACCAGGGCATTGCCGTACTCTCCAGTTTTAAGGAGCAGGTTCACATCTGCCCCGCTGTCAATTAGAAGCTGGGCTGTTTCTGCATCCCGTTTGACTGCAGCAAGAGCGCTGCCGTGTCGCCCGGCCTCTAGTAGAAGATTCACGTCTACTCCGTTGTCAATCAGCAGCTGGGTCATGGCTTTGTTATGTGCTGCAGCGAGAGCACTTCCATAACGACCGCGCTGGAGAAGCAGGTTCACATTCGCGCCTTGATTGATGAGAAAATTGACCACGTACGTGTGTCCTGATGCTGCCGCAGCGGCAAGAGGACTGCCAAAGCACTCGCCGTGAGTTTTAGGATTCAGTGGGACCCCTCGTTCGATGAGACTACTACACAGTGGTATGCAGCCTGACAGAGCAGCCATGGTCAAGAGACTCTCTCCCTCCTCATTGACAGCCAAGTGGTCGAATTTCACGTCGTCCAACTCCCACCAGTCTCTTAAGGGGTAGAAAATAGGATAAACGCAGACGCCAAAGAGAGGACTGGCTATGGGGTCGACGAAGGAATACCTGACCAATTGTGTAGACGATGTCCGGGGGGAGAGGAAAGATTATAGCGAACGTAGTGAGTCCATCGGACGTAAGCCTTACTGCTTTTTGTTGGTTTGCCGAGAAACTCCTTGACCATGGCAGCAATTTTTTTATATGGGGCGGCCCGAAAGTCGATGCTAGGCTTGTCGTATACTTGGACATAGGCCATCCAATCCCTTCGAGCTTTGTTTTGAAGACTGGATTAATCAAATATGGGATCCCGATCTTTAGGCGGGGTAACCAGAAGGAACAGCTTGGCCATCGTAATAAAGAAGTGAGCAGTGGGCTCCGTGAAGCGGCCCTCGAGATACTCGACCACCGAGAGGTGGCAAGGTCGACAGACGGTTTCGTCTTTCATGAGCAGATTTGCACACCAGCCGAGAAGTTGCTCTTCTGTTACTTCGCCAGGCTCGTCAATCACCTTAGCGTTGGGGTCTATACGTATGGCGTCCAGAAGCTGACGCATAAAGGGAGGTTCGGGCGAGGCCATGACCCACTTCAGGGCTCTGAGTGTGCGAATTCTCGAGTATTCGGGACGCTCTAGGATCCTCTGATAAATCTCATCATACGATGACTTGAGATCTTCGGGAAGCTCTCCTAGCCTGGCCCGGAGGTCTTTCTTATTATCAACGACCCTGAGCCGATCAATCTGTAGCCTCGCCCACTGAAATTTGCCATCGCTCTTCTCGATTAGTGTCTGGGCAATTTCTTCCTTCAGGGCCTCGTTCCTCGCCAAAGCTGGGGTCCACGGGGCCAGCGAGTCTTGGCTATATATGCTCTCTTTGATGAACTCTGCAATATCGTGGCTGTTGTTCCAGACAGAAATCTCAAGATTGGGGAGGCGGATGAGTCGTTGCCGAATGTCGCCTTCTGGGCGGCTGGAGATAAAGATCTTGACAGGTCGAGACGAATGTCTCGATGCCCAATCGAATGTGTTGAGCAACAGCATTCGCTCCTCAATCGGGCATTCATCCAGGGCGTCGAGTATGATGGTCGTGTGAGGATAAAAGTTGAATAGATCGACCATGTATTCCTTGCATAGACCGATTGTCCATCCTCCTCCTTTTAGCTTGGACTCGACGTGCAGCTGCTTTAGCTTAGAGTGGATATGGCTAGACATTGACCCAAGTGAGAAGAGCTGTCTGATGAAGCTTCGGAGAACTGAGAGTGCCTGTCAACGAATTGGCTCAGTTTGATTGCAGTAGAAATAGGCGAATCCTTCATGATTCCGGTAGCTTTCAAGGTTCTCCGCAACCAAATCAATGACTCTCGAAGTGATGAAGGTTTTCCCTGTACCGGCTGAAAAGGAATTAGAACAGCTTGTTTGGGACGGATATGCAAGGAACCTGAGACTTACCAAATCCTTGAAGCCAGAATGTGGTGGAAGAGGTCTCACTCTGCCACTTGTAGAATTTTGGTTGTTTAGTAATCCAGTAACAGGTACCTTTGGTCCTTGCCTCTGCCACTAGTCTATGATGTTGTTCGTACTTGAGGGGAGAAATCCAATCAAGGATGCGTGTCAGCTCCTCCAATTCCATCTTCTCGAGGGCTTTCTGGACGTTTTCGTCAATTCGAAGAACGGGATGTTCAAGCTTTAGCAGAGATTGAAGTTTCTGGAGTTGTTCTTGTGACTTGGAATCAAACTCGGCACTCCGCTTGCTCTCGCAGACTGAGGCTTCCTTGATGACCTCGTTCTCGAACTTGTCAAGTTCTGAGAAAAGGTCCGCCCCCTCCGTTGGCCTGAAGACGGCATGGAGGGAGCGGCTTGCCGTGCCTTTGGAGAGGAACTTGCCCACTCGTGCGAGGACATGCAACAGCGAGGCATACAGGTCAACCAAGGCCTTCTCGAGGCCACCAGCAACCTGGGCATCGATTGTGTCGCAGTTGTAGAGCAGCTCATAGATTTGGCATCTATGGACAATCCTTGTCGTTTTCTCAATGCTGATCAGCGAGAACGCCATGTGCTCTTGGTATGAAATGGCGGATTGAAGGATAAACCTCGCCGCGGCCCATGGCAAGGCTGCATGTCCAGGGTCGTACTGTACAATCGTGTCGCTAGCCTCTTTAAACTTGTTGAGCCACGTGATGGCGTTGCTGGCCAGATCAGCAAGAGACATGGTGGTGTTGAATACTCTGACGGTTGTCCATCTCTCAGCTTCGCATTGTTTCCGTTTTTGGTCAACCAAAGCGATGATGCCACGGACTCCGGTGTCAGACGAATCTGGAGACTGTTGGGCATTTTTGTTGATCCACGCCTTGCTATCATCCGAGAGCCTTCTCATCGCTTCGTCCCACAAGTTGGACTTGGCTTGCCTCCCAGCTGGGGGCTCAGTCATGGGACTTGCGTCAAGAGAGGAAGGCTGTGCTGTGTCTTTCGGCTCTGACACCAGGGGGTCAACTGCTTTCGCCACTAGCAATAAGTGTGAGCGTAAATAAAGTCAGGCTTGTGATGAAATATACTTACCATTGGAAGGTTGTTGAGAAGCAGCCGGTTTGGACTCTACGGGTCGCCCAGGCTGGTCGTCGTCATCCTCGCCTGAGCGAGAAATACCGCAGCATAGCATTCGACGCATCGCGTTGCTTGCTGGGACTTCGCCACAGTGAACGCAGGAATGGGAGCTCAACGAGAGATCAAGAGGTTTAGTAAGATCGGCCAAGTTCGAGAAATGATGAAGAAAGGAGAAAATGGCACAAAGGACGGGTGAGATTCGAGGTGGGCATTTGAAGGCGAACTCGTCCTTGGCTGCAGGGACCAATAGCAGAGCTGGCATCGACGAGGGCTGGGCCAACACTTTGTTTCCGACTTGCAGCAGTTACGTGGGCCATCCAAAGTGCACTGGTATGCTCTTCAACTCAAGGGTCAAAAGCTCTCATGAATTTGACGTGTAACTACCTATTCAGCATAGGAAGAGCATGGATGCAATTTGTCAACTTATACGGAGTAGGCAAACATGATAATAATTCTCGGGCAACAGTATTCATGACTCAAGGTTGTTGAGTTGCGTTCTCATAGCGACAGAGAGGGTCGGCCAGAAACGAAAAGGGCACATATTTAAGCATATAAAATATCTCAAGACTTAATGATATGCCATACCGGTATTGATGAATATCATAAACTTTTATCGTTTTGGTACCTACCTACTCTAGTAGGTGGAAGAATAATCAAGACTGGGAGAGGTGACGTCCCAGCCAAAACAACAGTCTCGATTATTTTCGACCCGCAGGCTACTGTTGGTTACTTGAAGCTTGCCATTTCGAGTGGCAATTCCAAACGGCCAACCATACGCGTTCACAGGTGAGTCCTGGTCACAACTAATCAGAAGTCGAATTTGTGTTGGCAGATTTCAAGTTCCCTGACGTATTTTTAAGTCAACGTTCAATACTCTGAAGTATTTTGACAAATGCATTCGATGACCAGCTGGCGGCGCGACGGCTCAGTTAACTGAGTACAAGGGTGCATCAGAATAGCCGAAGAGCACCGTCCAGAATGCCGGTCGACAAACGAATGAAGCCGCGGTTCTTTCAACAATTCGAACGCAGAGAATGCCAAGGTATGGCGGATCGGATCCTGCTGCTTACCTTACCCGTGACCGTAAAGGAGTTCCGAGCATCGCCGACCTCTATCTCCCGTGATCTAAGGGTGTGATCGCATGCATCAGCACAGATGGATTAGTCATCAGCTGCAGTTTGAAAAGCCCCCGAGAAATTATGCCCCATAGTTAGTACTTGCAATACATAATTACCATGGGATTGAGAGACAGTGACGTCCCACAGGTGGCTGAAGGGGCACAGCAGCTGTGTTGCAGGAAATCCCAACTCCACCAAGCACCAAAGCCTTCCCTCTTGGTGAAATGAGTACCATCTAAAGGGGACACTGCCACGATGAGATGAGAGAATTGTCTTGGAGCACAAAAACATGAAATGTCTTGTGCTCTCCGTCGATGACCTCACCAAAACTAAGGCGAAGCTTATTCTCAACAAGCTTAATTAAACGGTGGGTCGCCAAGACCAAACCTCCTGGTCGCTTGGTCTTGGATCAACCAATCTGAGCATTCGAGTGTCATACCGAGATGAAAACTCCATCGAGCGGATTTCAAGGAGACCTCCGATGGACTTTTCGATGTCATGCTTATGGATCAAAAGGTCAAGTCCCCTCCTTGACATGTCCTTCTCAACACTTTAACTCTTCGGCGGATCATCTCGATGCCTCACCGCCATGGGACATTAGACTAGGAGAACCGAGCCAGTCCTCGGGCTCAAAAACCCTCCGGGATTTGATTTTGCTTTTGCACTGCCTCACGCAAGCGGCCTCCCCCCGAAGCTTAGAAAGGTCATCCCCTGCCAAGTTCCACCGAGGCAAAAGCCTCCGATGCTGGCCATCGAGTCGATGACACGACTACCCGGGGATACACAGCCCCCCTCAGGCTTTCGTCATCTAGGAAGGTGACGCCTTCACGGGGGGCAGTTTCCAGCGGGGAGGCATCCCAAGAGTGCGCGTCCCGGCAATTTCAGCATCTAGATGCCTCCGCAGATACGGAGATGATGTCCTGTTGTAGAAAAGATGTGTTTAGCAGGATGGCTGTGTTTCTGAGACTTTTCACATGGTGAGGTTAGGAGAGTACCTGCTCTTCATGGCGATGGACTTGCTCGAAGTGGCCGGAGGGGCGTTGCACTGCCCCCTTTGGCGCGACGCACGCGTCGCATTTGAGTTAATTTTTGATCTTGGACGTGATCAAATACCTCATCAAATTTCTCTTGACGAGCTCACGTTGGCTCTTTCAGGGGAACGCGGAGCGGTGCTGCGCTGTTCACATGATTCATCAGTTGAAGCTTAACTGAGAAACACGGAGTTCGTTTGAGACGCTTTTTCTCTAAAACACCTGTGTTTGGGCCCTATGTCTGTGCTCTATAATGTGGTAGCAGTACGTCTCATGCTGGGTAGTAAAACAAGCAACAATCGACTAGAACAAGGGTCAGGAAGATCAAGACTAGAGTAATAGAAAACTTGGCAGCTCTAAACGGGTTAGAGCCAGCGCAATATATGCCGCAATTGGATCGACATCTCTCCCAAGTCTTGGCAGCAAGTAAAACGCCTAGTGTGGTGACTGTCAGAGGCGCAAGCGGATTGGTTGCCACACTACGCAAGACCATGCACCTCGCCAAGCCTATTACTGCCTCGTCCGCGCAGTTAGCCTTGAAATACACCCGGGTCTCTGCCTACGAGCCAGCTCTGCCAGGGTTCGACTTGATACACTTTCTCAGCATAGCCTCTTTGGGAGTTTCGTATATTCCATTCGTTGTCCTACTCACGCGGACTCAGCCTCAGCCTCATTACACCTCGCCAAGCATAAAATTGACCAAGTGTCCCCATCTTGGCTCCTTTTCTCTTTTGGGAATATTCTTGTCTTTCTGCTCGATTTACTTATCGAAAATTTAATCACTATGACACATCCAACTGACGAAATCCGGCCGTGCACCCCTCCTCTTGTTGAACAATGTCAACGGTTGGGCTCAGGGGACCAGTCGAACATGTCCGATCCATTTATTACAGCGTCGTCTTCCGGCGGTTCTACATCGGAACTAGAACACTTTGAAGCTTGCCTACAGCCGGATCCAGGAACCGAGAATGACTTTCAAGTCGACGACAACCCCTTTGCCTTTTCGCCCGGACAACTCAACAAGCTGCTCAACCCCAAGTCGCTCGATGCCTTTCGAGCGCTGGGAGGCTTGGAGGGCATAGCTACTGGCCTGCGGACGGATGTGGCCTCTGGATTAGGCGTGGAGGAAACAGCGGTGCCTGGTCATGTTACGTTTCAGGAGGCCACCGGGTGGCAAACGACAACCAGCACCCCTGCGAAACAATCTTCCCCGACAACCGCAAAAGAGCCCGCGAAAACACTTTTTGGCGACCGTATACGAGTTTACAGAAGCAACGTACTTCCCGCCAAGAAAGCCACGCCGTTTTGGAGGTTATTATGGAATGCGTACAACGACAGGGTTCTTATCCTCCTCACGATAGCGGCCGTCATCTCTCTTGGGCTGGGACTTTACGAAACATTCGGCGCTGAACATGAACCCGGTTCTCCTACTCCGGTTGATTGGGTCGAGGGTGTGGCCATCTGCATTGCCATCATCGTTGTTTCCGTTGTCAGCGCTGGCAATGACTGGCAAAAGGAGCGGGCCTTTGTCAAGTTGAATGCCAAGAAGGAGGATAGAGAGGTCAAGGTTACTCGCTCCGGGAAGGTGGTTATGATCAACGTTCACGATGTGCTCGTTGGTGATATCCTCCACCTTGAACCTGGCGACCTTGTGCCGGTAGACGGTATCTTTGTTGATGGGCATGATCTTAAGTGCGACGAGTCTTCTGCTACTGGCGAGTCGGATGCTATCAAGAAGACTGGTGGTGTGGCCGTTATGCAGGCTCTGGAAGATGGGCGATCCTCGAAGGGTCTTGACCCTTTCATCATCTCTGGCTCCAAGGTTCTCGAAGGTATGTTTCACCTCTTGCAGACTGCCCACCACACTTGCTAACAGTAATCCAGGCGTCGGCACATTCCTTTGCACCTCAGTCGGCATCAACAGCAGCTACGGCAAGATCATGATGTCTGTCCGCACCGAAACCGAAGAAACCCCTCTCCAGAAGAAGCTCTCCAAGCTCGCCAGTTCCATCGCATACCTTGGAGGTACTGCAGCGGGTCTTCTCTTCTTTGTCCTCCTGTTCCGATTCGTTGCCAATCTCCCCAGTGATAACCGCTCCGCGACGGACAAGGCTTCGTCGTTTATGGATATTCTCATTGTCGCTGTTACTATCATTGTTGTTGCTGTGCCGGAGGGTTTGCCTCTTGCTGTAACGCTTGCTCTAGCGTTTGCTACGACCAAGATGCTCAAGGAGAATAACCTCGTGAGGGTTCTTCGGGCGTGTGAGACTATGGGTAATGCGACCGCAATTTGCTCCGACAAGACGGGTACTCTGGTAAGTCAAATTGGAGGAGTCGTAGATACGCGGATTGATGCTAACTATCATTATAGACAACCAACCGAATGACTGTTGTCGCTGGCACATTCGGAGACACCAACTTCTGCAACACTGAGAAGCACGACACCCCAATCTCTACCTGGGCAAAGAAGCTCACACCTGCTGCCAGGGATGCCATCATCCAAAGCGTCGCCATCAACTCCACTGCCTTTGAGGGTCAAGAGAACGGCCAGGCTGTTTTCCTCGGATCCAAGACGGAGACTGCTCTTCTCGACCTGGCAAAGGAACATCTTGGTCTTGAGTCTCTAGCCCAAGTTCGTGCCAACGAGGAGGTTGTTCAGATGATGCCTTTTGACTCGAGCAAGAAGTGCATGGGTGCCGTTATCAAGCTTCGATCTGGTGGTTACCGGCTTCTCGTCAAGGGTGCTTCCGAGATTCTTCTGGCCTATTGCACTGCCAAGGCCGACATCGACTCACTTGAGGAAGAGCCCCTCACCGATGAGGATCGCCAGACTTTGAACGACACCATTGATGTCTATGCGAGGAAGTCTCTCCGTACAATTGGCCTCGTGTACAAGGACTACCCTAGCTGGCCCCCTTCATCTGCCGAAGTAACTGACAACAACCACGTCGACTTTGCATCCGTTCTCAACGAACTCGTCTTCCTCGGTGTTGTGGGCATCCAAGACCCCGTCCGTCCTGGTGTGCCTGAAGCGGTTCTCAAGGCTCAACGTGCTGGTGTCGTCGTCCGCATGGTGACTGGCGACAACGCAACTACTGCCAAGGCCATCGCCAAGGAGTGTGGTATCTACACCGACGGGCTGGTAATTGAAGGTCCTGACTTCCGAAGACTCTCCGAGGAAGAGATGGATGGGATCTTGCCGCGTCTTCAAGTCCTTGCTCGATCTTCGCCTGAAGACAAGAGGATTCTTGTCATGAGACTCAAGAATGCTCTTGGCGAGACCGTGGCTGTCACTGGAGATGGCACGAATGATGCTCCTGCCCTCAAGGCTGCTGATATCGGTTTCTCTATGGGTATTTCCGGCACTGAGGTTGCCAAGGAGGCCTCGTCGATTATTCTCATGGATGACAACTTTACTTCCATCATCACCGCCCTCAAATGGGGACGAGCTGTTAACGACGCCGTCCAGAAGTTCCTTCAAGTAAGTCATTCAAATTCTGACCAAGTAACACGTACTAACAGCAGCAGTTCCAAATCACCGTCAACATCACCGCTGTTCTCTTGGCGTTTATCACCGCCGTCTATGACCCCGACATGGAGTCTGTCCTCAAGGCCGTTCAGCTCCTCTGGGTCAACCTCATTATGGATACCTTTGCAGCTCTGGCCCTTGCCACTGACCCTCCCACTGAAGAGATTCTTAATCGTCCCCCTCAGGGCAAGAAAAAGCCATTGATCACCGTCACCGTAGGTCTATATTCCCAGACGTCTTCTCCCAGTATGCTAACATATAATGTGTAGATGTGGAAGATGATTATCGGCCAAGCCATCTACCAACTCGTCGTCACCTTTACCCTCTACTTCGCCGGCGACAAGATCCTCGGCTACGACACCTCGATCGAGAGGCAAAAGACCGAACTCGACACCGTCATCTTCAACACATTCGTGTGGATGCAAATCTTCAACATGTTCAACAACCGTCGTCTCGACAACAAGTTTAACATCTTCCAGGGAGTCCAGCGCAACCAATTCTTTGTCCTCATCACCCTCCTCATGATTGGTCTCCAGGTCATCATCATCTTTAAAGGCTCGAGGGCTTTCCAGATCAATCCGGATGGACTTGATGCCACGCAGTGGGGTGTCTCGGTCATCACTGCCATGTTTTGTCTCCCTTGGGCTATTCTCATCCGACTTTTCCCTGATGCTTGGTTTGCTGCCGTGGCTGGCTTTGTTGGTAAGCCGTTCGTGGCTGTCTACAAGGTCTTGCTTTCACAATGGAGCAAGGTCAAGGGTGTCTTTTCCAGGAGGGACAAGAAGAATGATGATCCTGAAGCAGCGATCACACCGGCTGCTGGTTCTAATGCGACTGCCACCTAGGCAAGAGAATGATACAGGGAGCAAACAATAGAGGTTCAGGACAGCTGCAAAGCAAAAGGATAAGACTTCACATGTTTTTCTGTCAAGGTTTCTGTACGAGTATGCTACTGTTGAGATGTACGATTGTGTTGTTTGTTTTTTGCGCTGAATTATCTATCCGTTTCTTCTTACTCTTTGAGAATCTGCCGCATAACAAGGTAGATCACGGCAGGACTAAAGTAATGCATAATGAGATATGAATAAAGAAAATTATTACAAAATTTCTTTTAGTGAAATAGTTGCCATGCTGTTACTAGAGACCTAATAATCGTATGAGCACATCGCCTTTGGTGAACAGAGGCCGTCACGGACTGGGTAGAGTTCTCAGCTAAAAATTCAGATCAACCCAAAGACAAGCCAGGCAAGGGGTAAGAAAAGCTCTTAGTTGAGCCACCACATCGTCCAGTTCATTCTCAGTCCAGGCCTAAAGCTTTGTAGCCAGTTCATCATCCTTGCCATCATCCGTCGATAACCACTCTCTCCCAATGGGCTCATAGTACTCGGGGTAGGCAGGCTGTGTATATTTTAAGTGTGCAATGTTGCGATTTGCAACATTGAAAATTTTTAGGACTTCTATCATAGCCTAATTTACTAGGGAAAAGAAGTCCCTTTTATTTGTGGCATTTTGTTTTGTTGGACCAACCCCTTATCCCGCCGGAGGTTTCCGCCAAGTCCAGGGAATGGATCACTAGACCGCGGGACTTGGCTTCCCTTTCCGTCTTATCACCTGCCAGATTTGCCTAGTTTAGTTCACCTCATCATACCTATACCGAACACTCGGGGTAAGTAACCCCGTCTGTAAAACATCTATCTATCCCAAAATGTCACCCCCGGCCAATCTTTCCCAACGCACAACATACCCCCGAACTTGGACTCACTGTCCGTACGTTGTCTCGTATGCTCGTCTTGCGACCCCTCGGCGAACGATACCATCATATGACGCAACGAGCCATTCGGCGCGACTCGACACGAGCCTGTGGAAACTGTAGGCGCCGCCACGCCAAATGCGACCATGTCCGGCCGTCTTGTTCGAATTGCTCGGTTTCAGGCGCAAGGTGTGAGTCCTCGGCGCACTCTGTCGTCCAGTGGATGCCAGCGTCAAGACCTCAGGATGAAGGAAGAGAATTAGGCGTGCCGCCCAAGGCGCGTTCCCGCCGACGCTTACATTCCTGCAAGTTCAATTGACTCCTACCTGCGGCTCAATGGCCATTTGAGCCCTTTTTCTTTTTTTTTTTTTTCAACATCGCCCGCTGGTCGCCAGGACAGCGCTGACGATGCTCAATAGACCCTAGCATGGTTGCTATGAGTGAAGCTTTGAAAGCTGATATACCGTTCTCGGTCGATGTTGCACTGGGCGATCTTGACGAAGGAGAGCGAGGGGCACCAAGTTTCCAAAGTCAAAGTTCGGCAGCTAGAATTGGACCGTTTTCGGTATTTTCTGTCCCAAACCTCGCTACTCAAAACAGCAGCAGCAGTAACCAAAAGGACGATCCACGGCATGATCAAAGTCAAATATCACCATCAAGGCAATCCAGTCATCATGAAGATGATTCGCAGCAGCACATTAGATCTTCGACCTGTGACAGTGCTGCTGTTGGCGACATGAATGCGGGCAGCGGTCAGCCCGTCTCTCCAGTCCCAGATGACGATGTACCTCTAGAGTCAATCGACTTTCTGCAGTGGGGAGACCTGTTCAACTGGAACATGCATCCTTCGCTGATATCTGACCAAGGCGGGGACGCATTCGATTGGCCTTGGCAGGAGAGCGACTCTGCGCACACTGTTTCCAACCTGGCGGTTTCGCCCTTCTCAGACCAACAAACTGTGGCAGCTCAACAGGTTGACGACTGGTCTACGCTTCCTTGCAACTTGTTGACCGATGGGCCTGCTCTACTCGCATACTTTGAAAAGGTTGTTGTTCATCGAATGTCGTCCTTGCCCATCTATGAAAAGTCGCCTTGGTCAGCGATGCATATCCCTTTAGCCATCGTCACCTTGAGCAGACTCACTCTTTTTG
Organism: Fusarium neocosmosporiellum; assembly: GCA_006518225.1. Taxonomy (NCBI): domain Eukaryota; kingdom Fungi; phylum Ascomycota; class Sordariomycetes; order Hypocreales; family Nectriaceae; genus Fusarium; species Fusarium neocosmosporiellum. Next base: position 2,188 of record SSHR01000601.1, on the reverse strand, counting down.
GGAATTCCCCTTGCTCGATGAGCCATGCCAAACTGTCCAATTTGTATGGTCTGTTGGCAGTGGCCGCGTATCATCTGTCCCTGAAGCCTCCGGATAGTGGGGAGCTCTGTCGACCAGAAGGGCACTGGAGCAGTCTGTACACGACAATGTATGCAGCTGCCAAAAGACAATTGGACTTGTCAATAAGGGCATGGGGCAAAGGCGAGAACAAGGCCAAGTACAAGGAACAGTTGATGGCCTTTAGTGCCACGCTTTCCACGTCGGTGCGTCTCCATGCCTACAGGCTCTTCTGGCAGCTGGTAGTGCTGACCTTGACCACGGCAGTTCGTTTCCAACAATGAGTCAGACTGTGACAAGTATCTTGAACAGTTTGAGAAGATCACAAGAGCTCGTGCCTTCATGGACCGCAACGTGTCCCACCATGCGCGGCTGCTGCACCGCATGTATGCCTGGGTGCGCATCGTTACCGAGAGCACTCGGGTCCGTACATGGCCTTCCGAGGCTAATACGGAGGCTAGCAGCGCTACAAGCACTAGTGCCACCATGGTTAATTCCAGTATCGATCGGAGGCCCGGTATAACGGAGCCCAGTTTGGATGACTTCTTCAGACCGTCGACACGCCAACAGCCTCCGCTCAGGGACGACTGTCCCTCGAGAGCCAATGCACCAAGCCAGGTGACACCTGAGTTGCCACTTCCCGGGCGAGATATTGACGACCGGCGTCTGCATATGAAAATATACGGCATACCCGAAACATGGTTGCATCTGTTGTCACAAACTGCCCAGCTGGCACATGTCATGGAGGCACAGCGCATACGAAGCCACCAGGTTGACTTTGAACCGCTCCCTGGACTACAGAGCCGTGCAAGCCAGCTCGAGAATGCCATATGCAGCTTCCATTCGAGGTGTCGTCACTCAGACAATGACAACCACGCAGGTCACACACACATGTTACACGCCCTTAACTCGGCCTTGATCATCTACTTTTACCGACAGATCCGACGGGTTAACCCGATAATTCTACAGAGCACCGTTGGCTATGTGATAGACTCGCTGATGGACTATGATCGTGCTATTGCTGAGCAGGGCCTCGATCTCTCCGGGACGGCTTGGCCCGCCTTCGTCGCTGGGTCAGAATCAGATTCTCCATTGCACCGAAGCCAGATTTTGGCGTGGATTGACGCCAGAATTGATGCCACTGGGTTTGGGAGTTATGTAACGGCCAAGGAAATCATGGTGGATGTCTGGGAGAGACGTGCTGCATCGGCAGGCGACTCACCGACGTGGCTAGACGTGTGCCGAGACAGAGGCCGATGGCCAGTCCTGTGTTGATGCTGTCTTTCATTCGTTTTTATCTAGGTATCTATTTCTCGAGTCCAAATAGCCACGCAGGAGCAACTGGACGTTTCCCGGTGCAAGCAGCCTCTACCGCTTCAGCCATGCTGCCAAAAGCGACACTCCTGGCCCGTAATGGGCGTACTTTGCCGAGATGGTTATGATGTTCTGCGCCTCACGAGGGATCACGGGCTCTTTCAGCATACACCAGCACGTATCGGTGATGAATTGTGCCCCGAACTCGGCCACCACGTCCAGGTAGCCGGCTTCCTCGGCCTTTTCGTGGACGAAGCGGCTCATGGTGATGACCATGGCCACTTTGGGCGATTTGGCCTTGTTCTTGATGAGGCAGATCAGACGGGGGAACTCTTCGAGAGCGAAATGGGGGTTTCCCAGTGAGATTATGTCGATAGTGTCGCTTTTGGCTGACTGGAGCTGTAGCCATGTCTTGGCCAGCTCCCTCCTCCCTACAACTATCTCAGGAATGCCCTCTGGCACAGCCACCGTGTCTGCCTCTGGCGTTACGCCTCGGATGTGAAGCATGGCCGCCGAGGACGTTGTGGCGAACCCGGCACTGAATGCCTTCAAGTCTGGGACATCGGGATTGCTGCTCTCGAGGCCTGAGATGATGGGAATGTCACCGCCTATCAGCGACCCTATGTAGTAGCCGAGAAGAGGGAATAGTGAGTCGTCAAAGCCAACAAGTTCATCCTGGTTGACGTGAAAGGACATGGTGGGTCGGCGGCCCTCGTCTAGATGACAACCCATCACGGGAGCCCGTCCTGTGAGGGCGATCAAAACGTCAAGGTAGTCGGGGTACTTCTGCGTGCGGGCACCGAGCACGCTATTCGCA